>VOMN01015574.1:0-89746 GCA_014899125.1 Orchestia grillus | reverse complement strand
TGGAGGGGGATAATCGATGTCAATCACTAATATTTATGTATCTCTGGTTTCCAAGATTCATGAGTGTTTCCATTCGATCCCATCGATGGCGTTATAAGAACATATTTTATTCCCACATCTGCCGGTAATTTTAACCCATTACCCTCAATCACACTCACGTTCAAGCCATTCCACTTTTAAATTTGAAGGCACTTACGCGTGTGTTTGGGTTAGGAAGCTAAAAATTCATGTAGATTTTACTGCGCCCTTTCTTAAGTTCACATGAGGGAGAGCACAAACCTTCTCAGTCCTAAAAACAGAAATCGGAAAAGGATGGATCGGAAGGCAGTGGGCGCATCGCAGCCATCTTCCTCACCAGATGCCCGCGGTCACTCTCAGGATGGCACAGGATCAAGGACGGAAGATTTCTGCTCACCTCATGTCTGTTCCATGGATTTTTTTCTCAGGAAGTGGGAGAACACGCAATAGATCTGCAATTCCCCTCTGCAACACGCAATAGCTCTGCAATTCCCCTCTGCAACACGCAATAGCTCTTCAATTCCCCTCTGCAACATATAATAGCTCTGTAATTCTCCTCTGCAACATGGGACAGCAGTGTATGATAGTTCCTCTTCATACGTAGAGCGTGTGACGATACATAGTTTAAATGTTCTCCTCTGCATGTACCAGCAATTCCATTTTTCTTTATGATGTGTGACTACAATTTAATTTGTCCCTAACACATGAGATAACGAGTTAATTGTTTTCTACCACATATGACAACAATTTTATTTTCCTCCAAAACGTGTGAAAAACGTTTAATTTTTCTATAGGACACCGGACAAAAATATAGTTCTTTTCTACAACATGTGTCAATAATTTAATTTTTCTCTTCCACATGTGACAACAATGTAATTCTTCTCCACAGCTCGTGACAAAAATATAATTTTTCCTACGATATGTGATAACAACTTTTTCCTACGCCACATGACAACAATGTACTTAATTCTTGTGTACGACACACGACAACATTTTAATTTTTCTGTGCCGCGTTTGGCAACAATTCCTCAAGACGAGGTAGCATCGCAGAAACATCGTTTTTTTCTTTATATTATATATGAGATCATTTGCTGATGAACTTATAATGGTTCATGGTTCATACGTAAGTATATCATACTGTTTCTAATCCTCTAAAAAAAGTTTTTTGTTCGTAATTGCTGGAAAGACTCGTGTACTCAGCGTTAAATCATGAGCTAAAATTAAGAGCGTCCGACGTATGTATCTCCAGGTTGTCGTGGAAGTTAAGAGATTTATTAACTGATTCTAAACGCTTTTACTCTAAATGAGTCTCTAATAAGATAGTACAGAAGGATAATGTTCATAGTCTTTTACATACTTTCTTACAAGTCGGTTCATCCTCGTGAACTTATTAATCGTCTTCATTCAAGTAGAAATGTTGACAGTATTTTTCGTGATGCTACAATAAATTATTTAGCGATTCGAACGGGTAGAAACCAACAGCGAGCATCACTCCTCAGTGGTCGGCCGGCCTTCACATTATCTGGAAAAAAAAACATTTTTGCGAGACGTGAGATACTCCTGAAGAAGGGGGAACATTCTTGGAAAATCAGCGCTTCTTGAAGATGGTTTGCGAAGCAGCACAGGCTGATTGCCTCAACTCGCAAAGAATGGCGGGGATTAATGTATTAAACCTGAAACATCCATCATTTATACGTACTTATAAATTCATGCACATTAGAATTCATATGCGTGAAGAAATTCTTATCCTGCTTCAGGGCGTTTCCTATTTTTATCATCATTCCGACAGCGGATTTTTTTTAAGCCGTCGCTTATTTGTCACTAAGATTCGAGCTTAGTATAGAAGGTCATGACCGCGAGTGGTGGGCATTTCCGTTTTGGCGGACTTGAAGCTCTTCATGTGCGCAAACGTTCCCTGCAAGCCCACGAGAAATATGGAAGAGCGCCAAACACGCAGAGTTAAGGACGTTTTTTCCGTAGACTTTTTCCGTAGACTCCCCCGTTTACTAGATAAATATTTTCATAAAGGATTTGTTCTTTTCTCCTTCAATGAACTTCACAGAACTTTGATGGCAGGGAATTTTTCAAATCCCCTTCAGCCTGAAACTTTTCGTTCGATGCTGTAATAAAGAGAAAGCGCAATTTTGAAGTGATACGTTCTTCTATGCTAAATGCGTCTAAAATATTGTTTTATTTCATTTTACATGGTCTTAATCAAAATGTTTCAATGGAAACGTTTCCATTAGAGCATGTTGATAACGACCGGGTCAATATTTTATCACATCTTGAAGTAATACTACCTGTTGGTGAGAAAATCTCCTACTCAGGTTCTCCTCCTGATCAATATTACGTATTCATATAATAATAAAATAAAGAAGTAAGACGACAGTCTACTCGACAAAAGGATGTCGACTCGAGCGTAGATTCAGGCCTGTGCAGTATCAGTTCGAATTTCCAAACCGTGTTTGTGGCTGCGGCTGGAACAGGGTAATACGTCCATATTCAGCGAAACTTTTTTACCCAAATGAAAATATTTTACGTGAACGTTTTTCAAAAAAACGCTGATTTGTGTGGTGCTCATAAGCGTCAAACGACTCTCCCAGCGACGAAGCTGTCCAGCTCGACGCAACTCCTGTAGTTCAGTACATCCTGGAGACGAAATCAAAGCCTGCTATGGACTCTAGTAATCCAGAGAATAGGCGTTGAAGAAGCGTTGTGTTACAAGCAATTGGCATTTATCGATTCTTTTAGCAAATGACAAGCCCACTCAAGACTGGAGGGAGATCACGACCCAAGTCAGAGTTCGATTGCTAGTTCGATCGAACTCGTAGGACGGCAGCATCGTCGACCATGGAATACACCACAGCGAGAGAGTCATGGGATAGGTAACCGGAAGAATACCATGAGGTATTCAATAGAAAAAATACCATGGGGTGCTTTACAGAAAGAATACCATAAGGTATTCAATAGAAAAATTCCATAGGGTTTTAAACAGACGGATTACTAAGGGGTATTTAACAGAAGGAATACCATGAGGTGCTTAACAGAAAGTAAGCCATGAGATACTTCAACAGAAGGAAGGACAGGGAGTACTCTACAGAAGGTGAACACTAAATAGAGGGTAAACCAACTAAGGTTGCGTAACATAAAGGTCACACCTTTCATAAAGCTCACAGGAAATTGACAGCATGCATACGTCCACCGGTCAGCCAGCAAGTCGCACCGGTGGAAATGAAACGTTTACCTTCACTGTAAAGGGATCACTCAAATCTGGCCGTCTCCGATTGAACGTTCGTTCACAAGTTGAACAATGAAATGTCACGGCTGCTTAACTACTTAACATTTCGTCGTGAAATCTGAATACATGCGTTCTGATGATTCCAGTCTGCGTAGACTCTAAGCCATAAGAAAATTCAAATTTTTCGAGTCATCAAGATATATAAGCAGGACTTTAAAATCCCCGTCTCAAGTAAGAAAAAATGAAAGAGTCTGTTTGATTCACGAAAAGAATTAATTCCACACATGCATCAAACCCGATGAGGACCGTGAAGGAATGTGACAATCATGATAATGGAATCAGTGATTAAGTATAATTAAAGATTTCCCAGTGGATGATATACCGCCCGTCTTTTTCCAATGCCACGCACCCAGAAACGAGGAAGCGCGCCACGATGCGTAGAGCCTTTAGGATATACGTATACCTGGTGTAGGTTTATCCGTTTCTTGGAGCTACTTCTTTAATTCCTGGTGTAGACGTTCAGGAAGTGTTCAGCAGCTTGGTCCGGAAGCTGACTCTATCGAAAGTAAAAATTTGATAAAATCAATTGAATCGAATTTAGCCAAGCTCCGAAAATAAATATTTCTGCGGGGGCTAGGCATAGAAATTCTTATGACAGAAGTGATGGTAAATTACACCATCGAGTAACTGAATTTAACGTTCATGGTAAAGATTCAATGAATTGCTACCGATGTCGAGAAGAGTAAATGTATTTTAATACCCACTATGCACGGACACATCCATCACTGATAGCGAGCGTAGTCCCTGAGGGTGACTCTTCTCCCGAAGTGTGTGAATAATCAAGGAGTTGTGGTGACGTCACTTAGTGCAGGAAAATGACACGCTCATTTTCAGGCTTAATCAACGTAATATTTTCATTCATCTACAGATTCTTTTATTGAAGCATTTCCTTTTGATTGAATTATCTTGCCGAGTTAACGTATGCTCAGAGCGAGCCGGGAATGTTCTTCTCATTAAAATAACGAGCAATTGCCTCCGGCAGATATTGTCATTGTGAAGGATAAATTTCTAGTCATAAATGGCTACACGGATTCCATCATGGCGTGTGATTATAAAATGTAAGCGGAAAGAACAGGTGTTGTTACAGTTAGTGATGTGAAATTTGCCAATTTCGAATATATTAGTAGGCATATGTTTCGTTCAGGCTCTATATCTCATACGCAGAGTTTTCATGTGCAGCCTTTTGGCGTACCTTCTACATTTAGCACGACGCATTTCACCTTTTAAAACGATGCCACATTGTAATTTGCATTGCACACCCTTAGTGGACGAATTTCGGCCTCTACTTTACCAGGTTTATTTTAGATTGCATGCTTCTACGTGCAGGCTTCTACCTCCAGTACGGATATTCTCTGATGAGTTTGCATACTGTACCTTCAATATGAGTATTCTACCTGTACCTTGCATACTTCTACCTCCAATATATATATCCAATCTTTATCTTACATGCTCCTACCTCCAGTATGTGTATTCTATCTTTAATATACATACGTCTACCTCCAACACACGTATTCACCCTTCAGCTTGTAATCTTCAACCTCCAGTACGGGCATTTTCTCTTCAGTCAGTATGCTTTTACTTCCAGTACGTGTATTTTCTCTTCAACCAGTATGCTTTTACTTCCAGTACGTGCATTCAATCATTAGTTTGCGTGTTCCCCTTTTCAGAATTTGCAGTTTACCCTCAGCGTGCATGTTCTTACCCACAACTTTCCAATGAATTTGCATGTCCATTTTCGAAGACGCTTGCCCCCTTCTACTCGCAAACGACTGAATTAGGCAAGAGTTTTACACAAACACACATCTTCTTACAAAAACCTTTTAAATCTAGTTTCCCACGCACATATTCTTCACTTTTAAAGGTATTTTGATAGATCCACATTAACAAATAAAAAGTATTCTGTGTAAATACCGTCGAAGGGTGATACGAGATTTATCATTGGCTTTGCTCCCACGCAAATTACATAACTATACCTAAATTTTCTCAGCATGAACTCGCAAATATGAACTCAATATGAACACAAACAATCCTCAGGAATGTCGGTGAACTGTTCACTCGTAGAGAAATAATGTTGCCGATTAAAGCAAACGATACAAATTTTGGTAGCTTCGTTCATTTGCTGCGAAGGTCAACGAACAGATAAAACAAATGAAGAACAATATTAAGGAGAATTTGTAAGACAGAAGTAGATAACAAAAAGAAATTAGGAACTAACCAGAAGGAAATTAAAAACAAAAATGAAAGACAGCGTCTCAAGACTTCAAATAATGTCATGAATTCATGGATAGCTTTTCAAATTCTCATATCAGGTAACTTTTAAATAAGTCCATCAGTGAAGCAATTTTATCTTTCAAAACTCTACTTTCAGCCCTGGTGAGTAAAATTTTACAATCTGTGTTCAAATTCTAACTTTCACTAACGCAGTTTTTTCCTCCAAGTTGACTTTCTTGCCGCAGTTTTGTGCAGAGAGGAAGAAGTGTGAGTTACAAAAAGGCGTATGTTGACAGGTTAACAGCCACTTCTGCGGTCTATACAAGTCCATCAGTCTGACACACTCGCCTGCATCACCGCGCATCATACGTATAAGCCTTGAGAACCTCGAGCATTTGTCGAGACGTCCGACACGTCTTGTGCAAACAGCGTCGTGTAGAGAGAGCCAGAATCAGTATAAGATACTGTCCTTTTCATTCTCTCTTCCGCCTAATCTTCTATCTCTCACTCGGTTATTTTCCTTCTCTTGATTTGCTTTTTTCACCATCCTCTTCTCTTCTTTCCCTTTCTTCCCCTTTGAGTACTCCGCTTTATAGTTCAAGTGTTTAAAAAAGACAGCGTAGATATGAATGTAACCGCCCGTGGCCTTAAATGAAATGGGAAGTTTTAAAGAATGTTCTCACTATTTTCCGCGTGTTGGATTCGGACCGCCTCTTCAACGTACAATTTACTGCCCACGGTACCTATATGCTGTATCTTACTGTAAGACCTAAAGTCAACCTACGATATATTCTCAATGTCCCTACTTTTTTCCACTTCATCAATCTCACACAATCTGACTGATTAGAGTCTCAGCTTCTCAGAAAACTCCCCAAATGTGCCTTCTCTCTTCTCAGTCAATGGAACTATGCCCATTATCCAGCACTTTTGAGCCCTACATTTCCAGAACGTAACACATACAGCTTATCTACAACTATCAGTGTAAAATAGTCATAGATACGAAGATTTATACTGCCTTAAACAACACAGTTTTTTTCAAATCTTGCGTAATAAAAGGTTCTGCAAGAGAAAATAAAGTTTAATAGAAAATTACGTTGTTGTTGTTGTTATTGACTCCCCTATTGAGTTTAATCCATGAGAATTCTTCCTAATTCACAATTCTTACAGTCACTCATTTTCTATCTTCAATTAAAAAAAATGTGAGGCAAATTTGGTTTCGCAAGTGCATCGTATAAAGTTCTTTTGAGAATTCTTGTAGGACGTCATAAAAAATAAGCGGTTAACTTATATGGTTAACTTGAACAAAACTAAGTAGAACCAATGGCATTGTTAAAGGAGATATAAGTCTCTTATACTTGTAAATGTTCCCTCTCATGTCCGTGAGAAATCCTCATCCATAATGTAAAATGAGGCTAAAAAAGCCTCAGATGTTTGCTTTGCTGCCAAGGGTGACACTTGCAGCCCACGCCAACCAACGCGCTGGAGTTCTTCCCATCGCAAGACCGACCGCCGTCTTGAGCCTGAGGTGAGCCATTAAAAGGCCACACTTCGCAATTCATTGTTGAGTAAGGCCGCTGGAAGCCCTCTGATTTGTTGAAGACCTTCTGAACTCGAATATTTACACGCGAGCAGTAGTTTAGCTGACCCTCGACAGGACTTTCACTCACAGGGCTTAGCAGGAGGAAGAATCATCTAGGTGCTACTTCTAATATGAGCTTGCCTTACGTATCAGAGGATCGTAGCGGCCAGACCTTGGATGCTACCCTACGTCACGTGCTCAAAGAGTCGAGTGCATTCTTAGACCCATTAGATATACGGTCTAGTAGATCTCAAGATGAATGCACTGAGCAGTGCCTGCGAATGCCTGCCTTCTGAACACCTGCTTTCTGGATAACTGCCTTCTGGACACCTGCTTTCTGGATAACTGCCTTCTGAACAATTGCCTTCAGGACCATTGCCTTCTGGTGAACTGCCTTCTGAACAATTGCCTTCAGGACAACTGCCTTCTGGATAACTGCCTTCTGGACAATTGCCTTCTGGAGAACTGCCTTCTGGACAATTGCCTTGTGAACACAACACAACACGTGCTGTGGGCACTGACACAACTCGTGCTGTCAGCATAACACAACGTGTTCACACGTGTGAGCACAACACAACACGTGCTGTGGGCACAACACAACACGTGCTGTGGGCACAACACAACACGTGCTGTGGGCACGACACAACACGTGCTGTTAGCACCAACACACGTTGTGTCGGGCGGATGACGGCCGCGCGAAGGACGACTAGTTTACCCGTAGCAAGCCAAGCAAGACCGTCCGTACCCGTGAAGAGCCTCTCTCTTTTCCCAGCAACTGGTCAGGGAGGGAAAGGCACTGCTGAAGGTCAATTGGTGCCTCAGATTGTACCGTCGGTGGTCAGCGGCACTGATTTCAAGCGTCAGCTGCACGCCAGAGCCCGTCTCTGCATTGGTTTGCTGACCTGGTCTACTATGGGCTTCGATTACCAAAGGAACAAGTTGTGAAAATTTTAGAGTTTTCAGAAGCGTGTCCGTAACTTGGATACGTCGACAGACTAACTGAAAGAAATGTATGTTGGAAAAAAATAATCGAAAACGGGATTATGAACTGTGAAGAATAAGAAAGACTATCATTGACTTATGGTTTATCTATTGCTTCTATTTAAGTAATCGTTGATACGGTCGTACGGAGGCGCGGACTGGAAGGTTCTTTAGAGAGTGCGTTCACGCCGAGACTTGTAGCTTTGTGCCCTGAATGAATAAAACTCTAATTGCTGAATGGACCCGTTCTCTTGAGCGTGTCAAACATCTGCCAAGTAAGTCAGGCGCAATGGTACTTACGGCTCAGACTGCGCTTAGCATTTGGTATAAGGCTTATACACCACAACGGCACGAAATGTACCTGCCCAGGCGAACTCATCGTCACCCGATCGATGATTTTTTAAGATAACTGATAAACGTTCATGGTTAGCAAGAATAAAAGTTTATTATGGATGCCCCATCTGAAAAGTTCACTGGGTGGGTTGTAAAATTAAAAAATGCTAATATCTACTATGGGAAAATCAGCTTGGCGCTAGAGTCGTTTAAAAAGTAGGAGACCAGACAAAAAATCGACTCTCATTTTACAGATTTAAAAACTTTCTAGGATCCCTCAGGAACTTCTTCTGAGAATAGTTTAATTTTTCCCACTCTTTCGAAATGTAATGCACAACCTCTTTTCAAGGGAACCGGATTTCGTAAGTTAGAAACATATTTGCGAAGCAGGCTCCTAACATTTAGGAATATATATTTTTTGGACACAATATATTTTTTCTTAAAGCAACATAGTAAAGGGATACTTGATCAACTAAATTTACACAACTGGATAATCTCGCTACAGGCTTAGAAGAATTTGACATATTGATTACCAGAATTTTGATTATTATATGAATAAAAAGCTTCTAAAAGTTATCTCAATCAAACTTTATTTTCCGTTATGAAAGTGTTTTTCTTTCTGTTAGTTCGAGCTAACTTTTTGAAGCATTTTTACAATAGCACGAGAAACGTATAGATTTTTACCGTTTCAGTGTCAAATCGTGTGTTGAGACTCACAATTTTTCAAATTCAAAAGTAAACACGATGTTCGTCCGAGTAAATGAACTTCTCAGTGGCAGCCACGGCAATCTACTATGTCTACTGCGGTAGTGGAGGGCACTGCCTCTCTGTTGGTAGACCAGGCAGGCAGAATACTAACTGCAACCTATATATAATGTGCATTTTAATGCATCAGAGTGATGCAATGCAGTCGAAATTGGCATTGCAGACGTGTTTTTCCACCTCGTGGTACTGCAGCCAAGATATTCGAGAACTCAAATGGCTATGAGTTAGGTAATGCTTTGAGTTTGTGTTGTCATTATGAGAACAGACGTTCATTGCTCTGAGGCTACATTTTACGAATCAAGTTATGCAAATCAAGTTCTGGAACTTGTAACATGCAGTCTATATGTCTGTAGAGATATCACCTCTTCCTTTGCAGGATCCGATTTCTTGGTATCGTCGTATGTGTTACTTTTAGTTCTTGCTTGACTTAATTAATGTTTATTATTAGTTTACGTCGACTCCTTGAATGCCTACCATAGTTCTCGTTAGGAAGGAAAAGCCTAACACATATTAACTTCATGTTTCAACCTGCTTTGAGCAAGGGGATGTCAATCCTCGCTAACAATCGTAACAATCGTTGTAGTAGGGGGATTATTCAGGCAACTTGTAGGCATATAATTTTTGTAATATCGCTGTCGAGATTTTAAAACGCTATCTCATATTCTGCTGGTCATCTCAATTATTCACATCCTAGAACTTAATGATAGTGAAAGGCAGTGTTTAGCAGCTAGCTGCCGCTTCAAAGGTAACAAATTCCTGCAGCAACGAATTGCGATGATTCGGCTGGCAAAGTTGCCTCCATTTCATCCATACTCCATCTGAGCCTGTTGAAAGATTCATGTCCTGGTCATACAATAGTCATGCGATTGTACGAGTCTTCTCAGCACATCGTGACAGCGACGGAATGCAAACAAAGAAAACACTTAGTAAAAGCCAGTGGTGAGATGCAAACGCTTCGTTAATGCAAGGCCTACCACTTTCCCACTCCTCTTCAGCTCCTCTACCATCTTTGTACGAGAATCTCCGAGCTACAAGTCAGTGTCCCCCAACAGCAAGGGAAAAAACATGAATCATTGAAACATGAGTAGCGGATGTGATAGCAAACAATCTTATCCTGACAAATGTGAGCACTAACATATCCCAACGAACCCTAGCACATGTGAGGGCTTAGATTAAAAAAAAATTATCACTGAGTACATTCGAATGGGATCATTTCTTTGTCTTTTGTCTACTGGTTACTAATGCGCTAGAAAATAATAGCTTTGCAAATAAATAAAAGTATTTACCATGAACGCCGAAAGGCGTTCTTGAACAATTGTAAGGCTCGTTTTATGAAATTTAACCAATGCAAACAATTGATGCGAGCACCTCGAGAGAAATGCTATTTCTATACTCGAAACAACGGAAGAACGATATATGTAGATTTTGCTGAAAAACGGGAAGGCAAATGTTCATGTGATATAGACTTTAAAAAGACAAGTAGATATATGGCATGTACGTACAGAAGTAGTTTGCCTTGTGGGTCGCTCTTTGGTGAATGGAAGTCTTTTTTAGCTCTCTGGCTTTCCCGTTCCTTGATCGGCTGTTAGTGCCAATTCCAGGTACCGGTGAGTTGTAGAGGCTCAAGGCTGTAAATAAACCAGAAGTGGGATCAAGGTATATTGAACATGAATATCCTAATTGAGGCCTCATTTTCGTAAAGATTGTTGCGAAAAATTTCATTCAATATGGGTCAATAATGATTGTGGAACCTTAAAATAAACATGGAATTTGAAATTCAGGTACATTAGTACTCGTTTCTCACTCCAAATATAACAGCGATAATGACGTAGATTTCCAACGTGTTTTGCTCAACTTCAGATTACTCAAATTTTTCCATGTTGAGCACAAAAAATCTAGACAGCTTTTCCATTTGAAGGTCAAGCAAGGAAATTAAACAGAGTGTAATAACAACACTACAATATTGTTGAGCTATTATTCATTATAAGATATTTATAATATAATAACATAATTGACGAAGTTTGGGATTTTTAACTCCAAATATTTTTATTTTCAATTCATGACCCAAATGAACCCGACCAATTAAACGCTCATGAAATTTCATTTAATTTTCCATTCTGTTCATGACGATAGCTTGGAGCAGATATATTTACATGGCATCAAGTATAATTTGCTACCTTTCTGCTCGTTGGGTGAAGTTCTACGGCTATGAGTACGATGGATTCATCCAGTTTTTTTTAAACTGCTTTCAAGCCCTGCTTTTTGCTGTACAGATAATATGATTTGTAAATATCTGTCCCGTAAAATACTCATATGCTAAGGCATATATAATCACAGTTGCATTATGTCAGTTGACAACGCATAAACTTCTGAGATTTTTGCTATCTCTCCAGCAGCGCCAGGCAAACTGCCACAGAGAGAGAAAGTCAGGCTTACGTCTCCTCCCTTCGATAACATCGTCTCCACTTCGTCACGATGTTGTTCTGCGGGTGCTTGCATGAGCCAGAAGTATACTAGTGCTTGTGAGTCTCATCTGTGATCGTGAATTGTTCAATTTTAATTTTTTACATCGCCAATCTTGTTTTTTCGTTTCGAGTTATACGTTTCAAATGCGTGGCCAACTTAACTGTATAGCATTTTTTACTTTTCTTAGCGCTATTTTCAATGAAATGAAAAATATTCGTCATTTTAGAAATTTTTCTCTTTAGTGTAATAGAAAACTGTTCTTTTCATTCAATGAGACTAAGTGAGGTAAAATCGGCATAATATTGGGGGAATCATTAAAATTCTGCAGCGAGGTGCAGTTTTTGTGAGATGCGATTCATGGTGTGAAAGGAATGCTGAAGAGCCTACAACCCTTTAATGGAAATTATCAATGTTTCATTCTGTGTAATTCGTTACATGTTCGACTTCTTTGCCGCATTCTATAGTCTTTCATTCAAGTGCATTCTCGAGTTTATCCTGTACGAAATGGGACTTACTCGGTTACTTGATAAATAATTAAAAATTTTGTGATGATGACGAATTCGTGCTGAAAAATAGGTCAGTTAATAAAAAATCAGAATTAGACGTTTTAACTTGATTTTTACATTAAATTTTACGGACATAATCATATTGTTAGAAAAAGCGACCTGTAACATGCATGGATGTGGTTTATTTGGGAATGAACAATTTTTCTTTCTTTTCCTGCTTCAAAAATAAAAAACCTTCAAACCTGCACACTCGGCAATTACATTACAAGGTCACAACTCTGTTCGGATTTTGAGCTGAAGGAAAAGGAGAAATGCGTGATGGCACAAAATTCTAAACTCTGTCTCAGGGAGATTTAGTGTGATTGTAAATAGCCTGTATTATGACCTTTTGCAAACATAGTCAGTCACCCATTGATATCTCGAAATTTCTACATATATTTTTGAGTGTATTCTACAGTACCAAATGAATTTAGTAAAGAAGCAACATTATGATCTAAATATATATATTTGAGGTATGTTTTAAATGCAAAATGCATAAAAAATATGTTATGTATAAAATGCAATAAATATATAACATGTATAAATGTATGTGTAAATGTATAATTAAAATGTATATTCAAAATGTAGGGCTGCACATTTCTAAATGTATCATTATTTAGAAATATGCAGTGGCAATTATTCAATGGAACTATCATTTCCAGTGGAAAAAGTTCAGGATGATGGATAGAGTGATATCAAAAAATAATGTGCACCTAAAATACACAAGAACCTAGACCCCAATACAACCTTGACAGGCTCAATGTTGAAAGAAAATACTAGCATTCTTCGACGCTACAACGACACCGTGGGACTCTCTGTTGGAGCAGCAATATCAGTTCTCCAGCAGCAACCGAAAATCAACGTGCGGTGGTTTCGACCGCACGCTGGAATTATTCCCTTGATATGTGTCGTTTTCAACTTTTCCTCGAATATAAGATACCGCTGAATAATACTTCAATCTCAAAATTCTTGTTAAATTTACGGCAGCTATATTCTTGAAAATGGATGTATGAACATTCGAAACGTCGACTAATTAAAATTTGAATGTCGTTTGGAAATATTCTCCACCAAGTACGTCCAAAATTTTAAAATGCTAGTGAGGAAATTTGAAAAACTACTAAAAAAATTGTTAACGAGCATATGTGCTTGGTCTTCAATAAACAATATACTATAAAAGACGACATTGAAATGGGTACAGACTATGTGACATGCACCAAAGATGAGAAGCCCCTTGATAGCCACTATATCCAAATACACAGTTGTTGTTTGCTTGGTTGGTCTGTTTTTCTGTCACGGTCTTAAGGATTTAGCTAGGAGAAAATTCCCGGGTCGGAATTCCTAAACTATTTTCGAAACTGTCAGATAAGGTGATCCGTATCAGTGATACTGAAAATAACATTATTTCAAGTCAAAGTTACCGTAAATAAGAGGGCATCTTAAGAATTTAATATCATTTGTCTCACCATTTTTGGTGGGTAGCGTCTACTAGTAGTTACAAAAAAGCCGTTCTGGTCAAGCGGCCCTCTCTGAACGTGGCTCGCATGTATCACATTGACTGTAAAAGGGGCTCTCCTCTCGACCCATTTCCCTTCTACACCTTCTCCTGCCACCACCGCCTTCCTGCAGCAATCACACTGATGACCAATTGCCAGAGACTGAGCAAGGTGGCTATGAAATATATAAACATCAACTTTACATTAAATGATATGATACTTTCACGTATCTATGAGAGCGATTTTTTTGTCAGCTCTATCTAGGTAAAGTAACTATCGGTGTTAAACTGTTCAAGATTAATCGGTATTGCAAAAATAAATATTTATCGTTATTAAAGGTCAATGTATGTATGTTTTGTGGATACCCTGTATATACCCATTCAAAACATAACTTATTCAGTATTGCCAATAAGCCTTCAGATGTGCCTATCGTGAAGTATGAGGGAACGATGGGCAGCTGAGAGACTGCACTCAGGCACATTTTAATGGAACTATGATGAAAAATATTACCTTTCTTCGCAGGCTTCCTAGCGTTCTTGCTAATTACATATTAATTGCAACACCGCATGTTGGAAAAACTATGTTTTTCAAGAGGATTGTCTCAAGCCACACAAGTTTTACTTTATTGGCGGTAAAAATATGTCACCGTATTAAACATATACATTATTTTCATACATATGTAACTGAAAATCAGGAAAAGTTCCCTTGAACGAGAATATTTTCGAGCATAACAACGTACATTTCCAATCGAGCAATTGAATTATACGCAAAATAAGAAATTCCGTGCCATCAATAGCTAATTGCAATTAGAAGTACGCGCTATTCATCGTCAGAAACTTGAAAAGTACACCTGGTGAGTCTGGAACTACGACGATGTTCTCTGAGGGAAGACTAATGATTACTAGACTGCCTCGATTCAGTCATGAAATAGTTTACCAGAGGCCTAGCTTTAGGAGCCGAGGTTTTCAGGAGCCGAAATGCTTCCAAATCGAGCTTCTGTGAAGCTGAAATGTTTAAGAGTTTTTTCATCAGGAGATGAAATGTTTAATAGCCTTTTCATCAGAAGGTGAAATGTCTAAGAGGCGTTTTATCGAGTGCCTAAATTTCTATAGAGACTGGGCCTGCTCATGTATGGAGATCTAGTGCGTTTATGGTACTGAAAATAATATACTAATGTAGTTTGTCTTATTACAACCAGTCATTTTCGATTGAGAGTGAGAATTTTTTTTTTGCAAAATTTCAAGTAGCTTTTACTGAACGCTGTTGGAGAGTACCAAAAACCCAGAAAAAATATTTTGAGAGTTTAGATGACTTATTATACCTGCATGCAAAATAAAACGCATATAAAGACCATTTCTAGAGATATTTTACTCCGTGTGGCATCTTGGTGAATTCATTATATTGCATTTAATCTAATGCGATGACATGAACTTTTTGAAGAAGGTTCAGACAAGATCTCAGTAAGGTACAACAATCTCTCGCATTTTATGATCAAAGCTCAACGAGGCAGTTGGCCAAACACATGCGTTGATATAAATTTTTATGTTATTTTTGGTGACACGACTTATTTTTAGTGAAAGCTTGTTGAGGAAGTAAACATTTGAAAATCGAGAAAAGATTTGAATATCGTGTATATTTAATTTTTAGTTTCATACTTGTATATTAAAATAAAAGATACAAACAAAAATTATGTGTGTCTTCTGTTGTGGTATTATTTTATACTGAAAGAAATCTTCTTTTACACTACATTTTGATATAACTGTTATAGAACTCTGAAGCTTGTAAAATTTTATGGCCTGAAAGTAACACTTTCAACAAGTGCGTTTTTTATTTGATCTATCGTCTGAACCATCTATGCCGATGTAAAAGAACTTTTATTTAGTCCAACACGTTTTACCGTTAGGGTTTCAACACCTTACAACTACTGGCGTGTGTTAAGGGATGTGAGGAATGTGTGGTTTAGACTTTTTTTCCAAGGGAAGTACTCCCTAGTTACGTAAAATGCTGCCCACCTCTGCTGATCCGTGATTTTAACTCTGGTCCTCTCGATTGCGAGGCCATTGCGCTACCAGTACGCCATGGAGCCCTGCACAACTCCCTTGAAAAGTGCATAACTCGCTTTTGGAAAATAATACCTGAACTTGAAATCGTTATAAATTTATAAATGCCTGTCATCAATACATTCATTTGGTATCAATAAATTATAAAGGGGTTTTCATGTCACACATAACATAATTCAATTTATGAACATATTTAGCGGCCGGTACAACCAAATCATAACATACCTATTTGAAAGTAATGTATTCAATCAACAAAACTATTGTACATCTCGATGGTACTATATAGATGTTGCAATTGTACATTTATTCTCAAACCTTGATGGTAACTTATCTATTTGTGCTAATTACGACTTTGTGAACTTTCTTCCCGTCCCAAGCAGTCCTATGCTTGACACATCAATCTAGTCAGTTCTACGACAACCTTTCGCAGCGATAGCGTGTGTTATTGATCATTTTTCATTGCTGAAGGTCGTAAATTACCATGAGTAATCCATACGGCTATGGAAATGTTATGGGTGAGTGCTACATTATCATTCCCATTGATGAATGAACATAAATTGTTGAAAAAGATGTTAACCACAATTCTTATGAAAGAAAAGAGAGCTGACTACCGCTACTTTTTGAAGAATTGGTGAATACGTATTCTAGCTAGAATATATGTGCAAATATTTATACATATTGGTTCCTGTCATTGTACATTCAAAGAATTTTTCATAGAAAATCTTTCCATCTAAAAATGCATGAAAATAGCTATGTATGAATTTCTTTCATATTATGGCATCCATGAATTGTGCAAGTTATAGCTTGATCAAACATATTTTGGTAATGGTTCCAATAACACTTCTATGTGTTATATTATTATCTGGAATAGTAGTATTTGTTATACATACATACATTGAGAACCTGTGCTTTTAATAACTTTTATAGAGCCCTGTTTAAGTTGTATGCATATGGATTATTATCAATTTTATGTCAGCTATAATTTAATTACTAAATGGTATATTGAAGTTTTTTTTGCATGTAGCATGAAGGTTTTAGATCTCCTGGAAGAATTACTGGCAATGTATATTTGCATTGACGATTAATTTTAGGTATGATGCAAAATGACCTCAGAATATAGTAGTAATGAATTAAATAAAACAGAGTATTCCAGTATTGCATAATACACTTATTATCTTAAGGTCACTTTGTTTCAGCATTTTAAATTTGATAGTTTTCAGTTTTTCAATTCTGCATCTAGCTGTAGTAGCAAGTCTAAATTCTGTAACTCAAACTCAGGTCTTAGGGTTATAATTATTTGACTCTGTCTTCTGGCTTTGAAGCCTCTGCGATCACCACTTATTGCACTCATCAAAGCTGAACAGTTATTGACTATTCAGCAATAAGGCCATTCAATGCCTTAGTAATATCATGATTGAGCAATTTTGGTATGACATCTGCGAAACATTTTAAACTCAATTTGTAGATGAATAATATTATTACAGGAAGGTGTCATTCTACAATAATTTTTATTTTTCCTTATTTGACTATTTTCATGTCTGTAGTGGTGCTTTTTGATGCGCTGAAACATGCGTCTCTCCAGCCTGTGAAAAGGCAACCCTACAGATATGAAAATACATGAAAATAGCCACATAAAGGATAAAGAATTACTGTATAATGAGAACTTTCTATAGCTTGCTCATAATTCCTTTATAATAATTGTGTATCAGTCTTGTTTTAGTATCTATGTTTTATATATGTAGGTTTTGAATATGCTTTGCCCATGAATTATTGTAGCATTTAATTTACAAAAATAAGTGTTCATTGTGTGTTTTATAAATTTTGGAATGTATATGTACATGAACAAACCTAATGTGCAAATAGACGTAAGACAGACATTCACGATTGTTTCACCTCTTAGATAGGCTATCAATAATATCCTTAGGGGCTTAAATAAAGGGATGTGCAGTCTTAGTGACATGAAAAAATAGACGTGTGCTATGATGAGCATATTGAGAGATGGTACTGTTACTTTTGCAGGCACCCAAATGGGAGGCCTGAGCCAGCCGACTGGGATGACTCCTGCCAACAGCATCACTATGAGTGCAATGATGCCTCCCCCTCCACCTCCTCCTCCACAGGGTCAGTTGGTGTTGAGAGGCCAGCACAGTGTAGTTTAAAATACAATAGGTAATTTACCTGAGAGTCTTCAGTGACTAACTCCTTTCCATCTATTGGCACAATAATGTGCCATAGACCCCTTGGCATAGGAAATGTGGGCCCCTTGGCATAGGAAATGTGGACCCTGTGGCATAGGAAATGTGGACCCTGTGGCATAGGAAATGTGGACCCCTTGGCATAGGAAATGTAGACCCCTTGGCATAGGAAATGTAGACCCCTTGGCATAGGAAATGTAGACCCCTTGGCATAGGAAATGTAGACCCCTTGGCATAGGAAATGTAGACCCCTTGGCATAGGAAATGTAGACCCCTTGGCATAGGAAATGTAGACCCCTTGGCATAGGAAATGTAGACCCCTTGGCATAGGAAATGTAGACCCCTTGGCATAGGAAATGTAGACCCCTTGGCATAGGAAATGTAGACCCCTTGGCATAGGAAATGTAGACCCCTTGGCATAGGAAATGTGGGCCCCTTGGCTTTGGAAATGTAGACCCTTGGCTTAAAAGAAATATGAAGCCTTGGCTTGGGAAATGTGGAGACCTGGCTTGGGAAATGTGGAGACCTGGCTTAGAAAATGTGAGTGCCATGTAAACATTCTGTCAATTCCTAAAATAACCTGGTCAATAACCCTGACATTTCCATGATATAATTTTGTATATGGTATACATTTTTTTGTAATAATGTTCTCATGACTGCTGAATGAGCAATGCAGGTAGAAAGTGGTAGGCATCTATTATAGAAAAAGGAAAAAGATTCAAGATTGAAGAGTCATTCTGTTTTTATTTATTTTTTCCATACTTTTAAGTGGGTGCACAATTATGATTTGCTTCAATAGTTTTCTTGTTATCTACATTTTTTCCAAAGGTAATTTTTGTATGGTTAAACTTAGCACTCCAAAGTGTGTTCACTGATTCACAAGTAAAATGAAGTTGGATATCTTCTGCATATTGTACATAATTAGGCAATGTTACTCATCTTTTGAATCTCTACTCAAGATTGTAATCATTTTCAGTATTCTAAATCGTTAATTTGTAGCCTGACCTTGCTGTATATTCTTGTCATTTGTCATGTTTCTTCTACTCTGAATGTTCTTATGATTTTTGATACTGTTTATCAAATTGAGTCACTCATCTAAAGTTCTAGCTTCTTTTCTCCGCATAATAAAATCCTATATTAAATGTACTGATTGTTTTTCTCACTATGCTAACCCTTCTTAGTAATGCTAATCCTTTTTCTGTAATATGCCTATTCTTTGAATTGTATCCAAATTCCATTAGCACATATTTTGACCCTTTTTTGGTAACCCTTTTTCTCTGTATGCCATCCATTTATCCCAATATGCTCACCCGTTTTAACCTACTGCTGCCAACCTTATTTATTACAATACATTGACCTTTCATGCAGACAATTTTCCCTAAGATCACATTCCAATGAGCACAAGTAAATTTTAATTTTTGTCCTCAGAGCCTAGTTTCTGAGAAAAGACGTCAATCAGAGAGAGCTCATGCTAAGATTTTCAGAGCGTATTCTCACAGTTCTATGTAGAAGCTAAATTATTACGAAAACATTTGTTGATTTATTTTACCCAATAATGCTCACATAATATCTCATATGCTGAACATGGAATGCTTCAGACATTCATGAACCCAAGCAGGCAGTTTACCAAACATTAAAATTAACCAATTTGGTATTATACATCTTTCTTAGTATTGCCTTGCATTCTAAACTGCCTTCTACTCACAGGAGTGATGCAGCCGCAGATGCCCAACACAATGCCGCAGACCAGCATGAACCAGCAGCACAACATGGTCAGCATGAGCACTGCAGGGATGGTGAACACCATGGCTGGCCACAATAACATGCTGGCACCAATGATGGGATCCCTCCAACCTCCCCCTCCACCTCCTGTCAACCCAGCCACCAACGATGCTCCCCTGGACTTCAACGTCAATAGGAACAAGGCTCCAACTCCCATCTCCATGCAGGCAGGTTAGTGGAACTCCCATCTCCATGCAGGCAGGTTAGTGGAACTCCCATCTCCATGTAGACAGGTTAGTGGAACTCCTATCTCCATGCAGACAGGTTAGTGGAACTCCTATCTCTATGCAAACAGGTTAGGGAAAAACCCATATGTGTGGATGTCTTTTCAATATTGATTCATAGATTCACTACTCTCAAAGGGCACGTATTTAATGATGTTCATGTCATCATTCTTGATGAGCTATACTCGCTTTGAAGACTTACATTTTATTTTCGAGAAAAAAATCATTCCGCAATTCTACAAAAATTCTGCAAGATTCTCAGTTAAGAGTTGGGCAGTTTATCAAGGTGGCACTTTTACTGAAATATTTATGTAACCTTTCCTGCATTGAACTTGGCGCTGTGCATCATTGAACGTCGGTTACCTAGGTAGCTTCTGACAATTCTTCATTACTTCATTGCCATTAGTATTCTGAAGGCTGAATGAGTTTGATGCAGCGTTTTTGGTTGCATCGTTGTTCATTCTAATGATTTGATAATTTTCTGGAGCATCAGAGGAGAGGCCGTGCATGTTGACTTGGGAATGATAAATAAATGCTCGTAGCGTCTTAAACAAGGCAGGTCTGTGTGGCCCTGTTGAAGCAAAAATACTATTTATTTTGCTTATGCTATTACAAAGTTAGGTTAATTTTCGTGTGTCAAATTAAAGGCTAATATTTTTTACTATCAGACCTGTCAGGCCTTGTTCGTCATTCTAATGATGAATTAAGTCTTGAGCGTTTGCCGGTAACGACATCTAGGACATCATGTGTCGAGTCATGGGCTATCTTTTTTGGTGATGGGCGAGTCAAGCCTGGCCTGTTGCAAGGATTAAATGAAGTTTTGTCATTTGCAGGTAACGGCACTCAGGACAACATGACCAGCGCAGACATGAACCTTGTGAGCAGCAACGGAGACGCGCAGGATGAAAACAAAGATGGCATCCTGGGACGTCGTGCTGACAGGGAACGGGACGGGTCCCGGGGCAGGGACCGAGACCGGGACAGTCGTGATCGACAGAGGGGCGCGCGAGGCAGAGACAGGGATCGAGACAGAGACAGGTGTGTGCAACTGGAATGATAGTAAAGACGTGTGTGAAAATGGGGATAGTGTGGGGAAAACAGATGTGTGTAAACGGGATCGTGACAGAGACAGGTGTGGGCAAACGGGATCGTGACAGAGACAGGTGTGGGCAAAGGGGATGGTGACAGAGACAGGTGTGGGCAAAAGGGATGGTGACAGAGACATGCATGTGTAAATGCGTCAAGTGTTATAGAGGGGCGTGTCTGCAAAGTTCTATATAACTGTAGCCGGTTAGTTTGGAGTCCTGCATTCTGCAGTTAACAACGCCAGGCTAATTTGTGAAGTGCTGAGGATGGTTGCTCATGCAAAGAGCAGTGAAGCAGATAAAATTAATCCGCTCTTACCCTATACCACACTAAATTTGAACAAAAAATGTAGTTTCAAACGATTTGAAAATTGAATTTATTATTTTCTCTTATTTGAAGCAATTGAAGTGAGCTCTTACCTGGACCACGACACAGCTCGAATAGAGAACAAAGTTTTGTGTGTGTGAGATGTTTCTTTAGGCACCGAAAGCGGGTTCAGGAATTGTATCTTACATTGCTGATTGTACTTTCCCACTATCAATATATTTGAAATGTCGCTTGGTTTTTGTGTTAAATTTTTTGGACCAAGAATTAAAAAAAGACAGAACTCAAAAGTTTTCCTTGAAGATGTTATACTCTATTTCCGCCTTTTCCAATGGTTTCATCCCTTGTTTATAGAAACCCTTTTTCAAATGTGTTATTATCTCTCAATAAAATGAATCATTGAAATTCGAGTACCCAAACCCTATAGCTCAGGTGCAGTGCTCGCACGCACCCAACCAACACACTAAAGTGAACAAATGTTCACTTTATTTATTTCACTTTATGTTCACTAATGAGCAGGTCTGGAGGCCGGAGTCGTGTGTCCCGGGACCGAGACAACACCAGCCCTGGTCGGAGGGACGGACGCAGGCGTGACGGCGATGCCGGTCGTGTGGACGGTGCCCCTATGGACCAGTGTAGGTGTCGGGTGCTCCCGTGTGTGGTGTTGGTGACACAGTCTATCCTCCTGACACATAGTCTGCCTTTGGGTCAGGCGGAGTCGCGTCGGAGACGCTGATTCCTTGACTCCTACATATTTCAATAAGTTGACTAATCATGTCTAAACTTTCTGGTGCAGATAAGAAAAAGAGCATCTCAGTTTATCTCTCCATGCATCTGACACAAAGTTTGTGTTCGTCGTATTTGTTCCTCCGCGCCCTTCTGCTCGAAAACATGTATGGCCACATGAGCAGTCTTTAGGAAACATCTATCTGGTGCTTCAGTATCGATATTGAAATTTATCACTATACTTTACCATCTTCGCTCAAAGACTGCTGTTTGAATTTGTGCCTCAACGCTTATTATTAATCATCCATCAAGACACACCAGAATTAGTGCTGGAAAAAGTTAAAAGTTGTCAAGAAAACGTGATCAAGCGCCTATGATAGATCACTCGCATGCTGCGTGGTACACTCTGGTCAGACTGACGTCATTCCCACGAATTTCTCCCCTCAGGGAGTATAGGATGACAATAGGGTTTGGTTAGTTAGGTTTGTCGATCCTATGCTATGAGGATTTGCTTCCTTAGATGAACTCTGTTACGTCACCTCAGTTCTAGCTAAGCCTTTAGGACAAGGCTCTTTCATGCCCAATTTGCTTCTTTTCCATTTTCTTGCCTTTTTGCTGGTTATTCTGCATATTTTCTTTCTCTTCTTTCTTGATTTGCTGTTTCTATGAGCAGAGAATTATGTGTGGGAACGCACCTGTGCATAGATTCCACTTTCTCTCAAGTCCATCCTAAATGTCCGTTCTTTTTGCTCTCTTGTAATCGCATTCCACGTGGCTAGGGAGCTTTAAACTAACCTATAATATAGTCCCATGAATTTCTACTACTAAGTTTTCCGTAAATTTCAGATGCCGCCACCGCCTTACCAGCTGTTGTGGATGGTCAGCAGCAACAGCAACAACAACAACAGCAGCAACAACAGCAGCAGCAACAACAGTTTGCTCAAATGGCTGGGAATCCTTGGGGCATGTGGAACCCCATGGGGCAGGCCATGGCTGGTCCTATGGGCCCAATGGGACCCATGAACCCCATGGGAGGAATGGCTGGAGCTGTCGGACCCATGGGACCCATGGCCCCCATGGGCCAAATACCAGGGCCTATGGTGCCTGGAGGAGAAGTCCAGCCCGTAGTAAGCCGTTCCTTTGAACTACCTGAATAGTTTGTATTTCTCTCTTGTTTTACTTGGAGCTTCTCCAATTTTAATGCTTTCTGCCTTTGTTAACACGGAGAGGAGGAAGGTTTCTATGTTACAAAATACTATATACTGCTGACATTACCGTGACGTATGCACACGATGAGAGTTTCAATTTTATAAAATAATATTCTCAGACATGCCATTGATCAGGATGATTTTCATTTCACAAAATTACCATGTTGAACAAGGAATCCCTTAAATTTTGAAACACTGCATTTCGTATTTTGTGACATCGTTTCTTTTTTTAATAGAGTGGAGATTTCCGCATCACGTGGGGCATGTTCGGGTGGATGATGTCACCAGAGGGACTGACGGTGCCCATCAAGAACCAACTCGTGTGCAAGGAAGTCACCCTGGTGCCCCCCAACCGCCTGGCACCCCCACCCACCACCAGAGAGCGCCCCCTCGGCTGCAGGACTGTTTTCGTGGGGGGCCTTCCAGAGAATGTTACTGGTAAATACCTTGTGGCAGCAACCCTTTAATGACCGAATTATTTTTGCGATAAAACTGCCATGAGCTTTGTACAAAGAACTGCCTAGCTGCAGCTTTACGTTGCTATGCAAAATGACCGCGCTTAGCTTCTTAACAAAAAGCTAGCAGCACCCTTATGAAACGGGACCTTGTGGTCCTTTTGATGAATAAAAGGTCGAACTTTTACCGCCCTGCATACCGAATTCAGTACACTCAATATCGCTTTTGTATATGCTTTGTGTTTGTATGAACAAAATTGCAGTTTACTAACAAGAACCGTTGTCTTACTGGTTTTGTTTGTTTTACCATCAATGAGGCTTTAATGCGCTTTCAAGAGAACATGTACATCTTGTGGAAGAATGTTAGTCAAAAAGAAATAAGTGTGTGTATCAAAGGGTTAAGACGTTACCACATCTCTGAATTTTACAGTCATGGTGCACTGACATCTTGTTTTGGCTTGTCAATGTGGCTTACGGTGTGTGCAGCAATAGTGGTACATGGTGCAGATTGGACAGTTTGCCATGTATCGTATTTGGCGCTCGATGCGCTCAAATTATTAGATTGTAGGAAACCCTAAATGCTTCTGCTGATTTTTGGGTCTTAGAAGAAAGTGATGTAGTTCTTTTCTTTGAAGAATATTGTGTTATTTTTGCCTTTAGAAGAATGCAATGCGTAACGTGATGCTTCTTGTGTCCTTCTCAGGACTCGAAAAGTCTTGATCCTTCAGTCCTGTTTTCTCTTGTATCGATGCGCTAATCTCGATTTTGGCGTGATACTCTATGTATAGGCCTAGTTTTGTTACTTCTAAGCAAAGTTTTTGGTGAGATTACGCAGTATTCTTACATTGTAGTGTACTGTGTGGTCCGGTCTGAAAAGTGAAGTCCTTCTCAGAGCAAAGATTTCAATGTAAAACAATTCTGATCCAAGAGAATGCTAGTGTACTTGACGCTCTCCATCCATGTATGAATTTTATTCATGCCAGGGGATTTAGTACTTGATGCTCTCCGTTGAGTATGTTGCTCACAATTAATTGAACGTTTCTATTCCAGAGGAGATGGTGGTGGACGTGTTCGAGCGGTGCGGAGAGATCACCACCGTGCGGCTGAGCAAAAAAAATTTTGCGCACATCAGATACGAGCTTGAGGAATACGTTGAAAATGCCATCTTTCTCTCAGGTGCGGAGGCCTTTTTCTCTATGAAGTTCCCGTTAGTTTTGTTCATTAACTCCCCTTCTATCCAAAGTCTTGCGTGTGCTCTATAACGACGGAATTGTTTTTGCTGTTAGACAGCATTTAGCTATTTACAAGGAACTAGCTTTAGTCTTGTGCACATTTGCAATAAAACTGCATTTTGCTTTGCATAAAAACTAGCAGCGGCCTTCTGAAACGGCCCCATATAATACCATTGGTCGGCTCTGATAAGGCTAGGAAGTTTCGACTGATAACATATGCCCCAGGCTCTCGTTTGCTTGATAGCTGAGTCTTAGTCTTAGTCTGAGTCTCAGAATCAGGTTTTTACGTTGAAGCCTGATTAGAATTATTGTTATGTTCAATAACTGAGTGTCAGCACATGATCTGCTAACGCACCATACATGACGTGCTTTATTACTAAGTCCTTTGATCGGTTATGGCGTACAAAAGGTTGGTCTATGAGTCGTATCTTGCTGTATTCTCATCACTATTCTCTACATCACTAAGTGTGAAATCGTGAATAGTGTGCTGCTTAGTTATTTCATCTTGAAACTACATGAACTTCCTCCGAATTAAAGGCTTTGAAGTGTAATCAGGTGAAGAAATGAAACACGACCATCATTGAGCTTATACTTGCAGGCTACCGCATGCGCATTGACAACAGCACCGAGGCTGCTAACACAGGACGGCTGCACGTGGACTACGCGCAAGCGCGGGATGACCTGTGAGTGTTGTGGTCGTGCCCAGTGTTCGGTACAGAGTGGGTATTTTCGAGCGTATGGATACCCATTGGAGAAAAAATAGTTTATTCCGAAATCAGTCTCACACTAGGTATGGGTCACATAGGGTTCTCAATCAGTAAGACTACAACCTTTAAAATAGGTGTGGGTGTCACGTTGAGATTCCAGTCGTGATTCTTAGTTTACTAACCTATCGTTGAGCCCGAAATGGGGATCAGCACGTGGGATTAAATATTTACCAAAACCATCCTACGGTTCTTTGTATATTTCTGATAAAGTTCAAGGAGTCATAGTTGACTGATATGCTGTAAAATGAGGAAAAGGAGAGTAGAGTGGAGGTGTGCATCAGCTGTAAAGGAGGCTCAGGGTTACTCAAAGCACGGCCCTCTAGAATTGGACTCTGTCTAGCTACGTTTGCCGCTCCTCATTGGCACCCAGCGCTTGCCACTGCGCAGTTTTAGTGTTCATACTTTGTACAAATTAACTTCTTTTTTACCGAGTATGTAGTGTTTTTTTAAAGAATCTTATGTCCTATACAAAAAGAGCTATGCCATTTCTTCATCCTTTGTTGTGAGATTAGCCTTTTATTTCCAGCTCATATTTCTCTTTTGATTGTGTTAAGTTTCCGGCATTTCTTGAGCTTATTTATTGTCAGACTTATACCACCACCTTCAGTTGTATCCTTTCTTTCAGAAAAATATTATGAATTCTTATATAATGACCTTCTCGGGGAGCATAGGATAGTGCATACAGTTAAAGTTTGTTAGGTTTGTCTATCTCATGCTGTGGCGACCAACTCTACTCTGTGTAACTTTATCACAGGAGCATGTATAGTAATCTATAATTATGACCGCCCAAGCGCAGGTATCGCCGCAACACACAAATTGATTATCGATGGGTCGGCCGAGAGTTAGACAGATTGTACTTTGTGCCGCACCGCAGGTACGAGTGGGAGTGTAGGCAGCGTGCTCTGCAGCGTGAGCAGCGTCACAGGGAGAGGATGGAGGCAGAGCGGCTTCGGCCCCCGTCCCCCCCGCCTGTGCCGCACTACACCGAGCACGAGGCCACCATCGTTGCTGAGCACCTCAAGGGGGAAGATGGTGGGACTTTGTTGAAGTTGTGTCTCGATGGATCTGTTGGTTGTGTTGAGCTTCATGTACGTCCAAATGGGAAGGGAAAGTAGCATAAGGTGGAAAGGGAAGGATTTCAACGAAGTTTGTTAATCAAGAGGATTTTACGGAATGGAAACGATATCAGGATGCTGTAGGAATTGATAGGTAGCGCATGGAAGACATACTTAGATTTTATCACGGCGCTAAAGAACCGAGTCCGTGTTTCAGGGTTGCCACCTATATCGTGTGACGGGGATGACATGGCCAGAGGAGACGTGTTTCCTGGAACAACAGAGGGTCCCTTTCAGGGACAGTTTGTGGCCAAGCTGGTGTATTGAAGGATGAAGCGAAGTGTCCTAGTCCCTTGTGTACTGTCAAAGTACAAATTCACTTTCAGGAAACTTTCAATATTTCAGTGAAAAGTATTAAAAGTTTTTTTCCAGTTTGAAACTAAACAGATTTAAAGTGACGTATGACTTTAATATGAGAGGTCTCCTAACGTGTTATAATGCGGCTTCCATAAAAAATACACTATTATTGTCTCAAATTCTGCGTTTTAATTCGTATTTGAATTGCTATTTTGGTGGCGTTAGAAGTTTTTGTCTACGTACTTCGTATCTCGTATAAATTTTTCCATGAATTGAACAGCTTCGTACTGGCAATGATAGCTAGGGTTTTTAGCATACTCCAAATACTGAATTCTCAACAGGCTCTTCTCAATGAGCTAGTCACTGCTCACTCACGGGATTTCTTTTATAATTATTGGTTTTTACGTTGAAGCCTGATTAGAATTATTGTTATGTTCAATAACTGAGTGTCGGCACATGATCTGCTAACGCACCATACATGACGCGCTCTATTACTATGTCCTTCGATCGGTTATGGCGTGACGCTTTCGACTGAGTCAAGTTAGCCTATTTCATGATAGTAAAACAACGTATTATGGCTAAAGATGTGTCGGAACACTAATCTCAACGATACAAACACTGGCTTGCAGTCATTTTCAACTTCGTGTTTTCTACGGGCACTACTCCTGCTGGCGTCACGTGCGGGGCTGGGGAGCACGTGTTGGTTTACCCCTGACCCGTTATGTTGCGTTTTCTCTTCTTTTCTGAGCTGATGATAGAAGGGATTAGGAATCTGGATGTGGACTTTTGCCTTATAAATAACGGTTTTTTATCATCTCGAGTTGGTAGTTTCGTCGTGTCTCGTTAGACATGTCCTCTTTTCCTATTTCGTGTATCTAATCCAGGGTGGGATTTGAGGACAATAATTCTTACTTTGGAGAAACTTTTTTGTGAAATTAAGCCCATAGACCTACAGAGATTACTAAGAACAATTAACTGCGAGCCTGAACGTCTCTAACTCCTTTTATCCCTTTCCCTCCTCCCCCTCATGCCTTCCCATTTGTTGGGCACCTAATTGCGAGTTTCTTGGCTTAAGAAACGTAAGCCTCATGTGAAGATCCTGTCATCAACTTCTAATAGTTTCTGTAGCTGCGCTAACATGGTCATGCAATCACTTAATATTATGACCAAATATCAATTTATTATGGTAAACATTCTGCCATCAGTTTTTGAAAAGTTCAGTCACCGATGCAATCACTTGATATTTCGTATTGATGCCTGTATTTTTACGTGCAGGTAATGTCCCTGGCGTGGATACGTTCACAAAGGCTGCCACCACGCTGGTCACGTGGTTGGAGAGAGGCGACTGCTCCAAGCGCAACACAGGCACCTTCTACAGCATGATCCAGAGCACGAACAGTCAAGTCCGGCGACTCATTGCTGAGAAAATGCAATACGAGGAAGAACTAGCCAAGTTCCGCGAGCAAACTCGCGCTAGGATGCAGGGCATCGTCTCTCAGTGTGAGTGTCTCGACTTAGGGTTAACGCTGGCCCCAGTCGCCCGAAATGCAGCTCCAACTTCTCTTGAAAATCAGGTATTGAGTCATTCTCGTGCGAGTCGAGACCTCACGCGATTGGTGCACCAAAATTACATGTCGCTTATGGGCCACTCTCATTGGTTGGTGGCGAACGAACCTTATAAATGGCCCATCGCATTTTGAGGCTCCGGGTTGCGAAATCTCCGCTTTGAAAGCTGATTGATGCCATATTCATTTGCCTTTTCTTTTGATAGTCACGTTCACTCCTGGAATATAAAATATATGTGCATGACCGGTATCACTTGAAATGAAGTGTCTACCTTGACAGCATAGAATTACTTTCACAAAATTCTTCATGAAATTTAGAAAAATGTTCACTTAGTTTCGATGCTTGAAACCATAAATATCATGATGTCTGATTAGTCACGATTTCATTAAAAAATTGAAATGAACATCAGCACGAATACTTTCGTTCAACTTCTTTGATAAGGTAATATTACTTGAAAAGTGTCATTCAAAACCTGTAGACTGACGTTGGTTTCTCAAGTTCTTGAGTGAAATGCCTTCACGTTGTTGGTGTACACTGTACAGTATGATTTATGTAGGGCTTTCAGCATGCTGATATTTTTAGGGGTAACATGCTGCTTGACTCGTGTAAATTGGTATGTGAATTAATTGATTAATGGTTCTCATCCATTTCCTACGCCTACTGTTCGCACGTGTCTCAGTAAGTAAACCTGGTTGTAGGAGCGTTGAGGGAGGCTCTTCGTGGAAAGTGGGTTCTTCAGGACTTGGATTCAAGTGCCGCTATTATTATAATTTTATTCATTATTCTGACTGACTAGAAAAATAGAAACTCTGTACCTCTCTCAATAGCGGACGAATTAGACTTTATGAGCATCATTATCAATGAAATATTTCGTTGTAACGGTTGATGAAAATTAGATATATTGTTAGGATAACACCACGAACATTGAGGTAATGTGTGGTGTTCGCTCCGCCTATATCAGGAACATGGCGAAAAACATCATACGAAAGCAGCGGAATATTTGTATTGGGAGTAAGTTTGTGTAAAATTATTCTTTAGAAATGTGTTTATTTTACAGTCTTGAAGAATTGAAACGTTGTAACGAAGTCACTCCAAAAGGTAGGGTGCGGCATTTCCGGTGGCGATTTTTCTGGTTTGTATGTTTTTTTTGCGATGGTCGCACTCTTGCTTTCACTTGATTCTGTAAGGATGTTATGTTAGGAAAAGCGAAGCATTGTAGTTTGATTTTTCATCATTCTACCAGTTAATCATAATTTCCACTGTAAATAATATTGCCACATGAAATTTGAACTGAAACACGTCAAAAGAAATTCGCCTTGCGTTAGGTCAAGCACCAAACTTCTTAGCACAAAAATGTCGTTTTACAAGTATGCGTCTTCGTGACGTGAGTTATCTCTTCACTTGTGTTATATCCATTTATTTTTGGGCTGTCAGATACTGTTTCGTATTTCTTTAAATAGACGAGAAAATATTTACAGATTGGTAAGGAGTTGTATACTGCAGTGCCGTAACTTGCAGCACCGCTGCTTATACGCAAACACAAGTCTAGCTCACATTACTGGTCACTTTTTCCAGCCTCATGCTGGCCGTTAAAGAAACAACAATATTTTGGGATTACATATTTGAGGAAATTTGCTTTACTTTTGCAACTGATTCGTGTCAATGTTTTCCGTCTTAACGTAGCTTGAGGTAGATGTGCAGCGTTCACTGATGACCAAGTCTCGGCGAGTTCAGGCTGCATTGAGTCTTGCTTATTTCATCTGCGGGTCGTGATCGACTTGCGACCGCGTTCACCACAATCGTTTCTAACTGACTGGATCGTGAATCGGTTGTGTACGCAGTACACTGTTAGGTTGCCACCGTACATTCGGGTATGTTGGCAACGAAATTATAATTGTCTTCAATTAGTCATAGATATTGATGATAGCTTTTGTGGTCGTGAAGTCTACGAGTCGTCAGTCGATGACCACCTCTATTTAGATAGAGGTATTTTGTTGGCAGCACACAGCCCCAGTGAGGGCTGTGGCTGCAGCATCAAGTGCCGGTCAAGTATGATGAAGTCCATTGTGTCGAGGGCCTAGCCTAGCTTCACTTGAGTATTGAGAGCGCTGTTCTCTACTATACCAATTGCGAATAATGCATAGAAACAAAGAATGTAGTACAGGTGACCCCCTCACAGCAAAGGACCTCGTTTCAACGGAGTTCATAACAATTGGGGTGTCTGAAAAAGCCTAACTTTGATCGATCTTAGAATTTGATTCCTAAAATTATGGTTTGATCTTCCCTTCCTCTTGTGCAAGTAAGTGCTTCAAATTTTTCAAAACAGTGTACGATGTTACCTGCGGGCCCAGCATTATAGGACCCTTTCTTCCCCGCTTTAGTCGTTGTGATGGTCAACTGAAAAGTCGCTGATTTTTTCAATATTGTTGGGAAGTTCAATCAATGTCTGAGCCTTGTGGTCGCAACGACCATAAACTCAATTTTTAAGCAAGAGGTCGTGCGCAAAATTTGAATGGAAAGTTTTAAAAATACGATCTTGTCAGGTTAGGGCAGCCAAATCGAGGCACTGCCTTTTGGAACCAAAACAGAGCTGGGAATTTCAATGCTTTCTCTTTCCGCGCACTCGAAGCATTTCTCAGGTACACATTGGATTATGTGGTTTTTGTTCCTATACTAAATAGTTTGCAAATATTTCGGTTAATTGTTAAAATTCGTTAAAGGTATGGGTCAGTTGAATTCAATTAAAGAGTATGAGATTGAGAAGGACACTGAGGGTTGGCAGCTCGAAGGGAAACGATGCTTCTTGTGAGGCCCAATTGCGCCAGGAATATCTGAACGACTTTGAACTAATATATGCATAAACTAATGCTGGATTCTGCCTTGCGTGGTCGCCAGACATCGGTAGTGTCAATGCACTCTTATTTTCTTCGTACAGATGGCTTTGGTTACTGTATCTATGTAGTAGACTGGACTTCAAGCTATTTCTGTTCCTGGTTTATTTTTCAGCATCAGCTAAAGAAATATCGTCAATTGTTGCTACCAGTGACGTATCAGTATGATTCACTCTTTTTACGAGTGTTTGACGAATGCTTAGTTTTTCTGTTGAAGTATTCAAAATCATCTAGTTTTCTTGTGCCAGTACGTGCATATATCTTGAGGTTAACAACTTGTTCCTTTCCTTTGAAGTCACTATACCTTTTCCATTCCTTAGAAGAAATGACCATTCGTCTACATTCGCGATATTTTAGCAAACGTACATTTGAGAAAAGTTTCGTCAATTCGGACTTAAGCGGGCATTAAGACTGTATGCTCGGCTCACTGGAAGTGACTATTGATAATTCAGTCCATAGATTGTAGTAGTGCTGATAGTAGCATTATAGTTCTCCATGGAAGTGAATGACATAACTATATAAATCAGTTCAGTACATGACATGTACTGTATATACAGTGTATGTCAAAAGTAAGTACTTGTATTCAATCGACGTTATGGAATATGTTAAAATACTAATCCCCTTAGAGGGTTTGGATGTATATATATCCCAATGCTTAAAATGGCACTTAATTTGTGTCCTTGGACACACCATTAATTAATGTTTAAAATTATTATATACGCGCAAATGCGTTAAATACTGTCCAACTCTGGGCCGACCAAAGTAACTGCGTACACTTTGTGTGGTACTCGGCGAGCCCGCTCTCTTGAACAGGTCATCGGTACCCGGAGGCGGCATTCGACTGTTTACGGTTCTCCTAATGCTTTAAGTTTGTACATTTACCAGCTGCTCGTGGTGCTCAATCCTGCATATGTGGAAGAGTCGTCTAACATTTGTAAGCTCTTATGTTGCCGGAGTCTGCAAGCCTCTGTATCGGGTGTGTTGAGCACGTCTTCATCATTTGACCATGTAAGCCCTTAATATTCAGGAGGCTCGTGCTCTCAGCGAGCAGCGGTCTCGGTCGTCAGTGCTCCGCGAGGTCTCCAATGTTTGACCCATGGTGTGTTTCTCGCTCTAGTCAGTCAGATCGAGAAGGTGTTTACTGCCTGCAGTCAACAGAAGGTCTGGGATCACTTCACCAAGGCTCAGAGGCGCAACATTGACATGTGGAAGAAACAGGCGCAAGTAAGTCGCCGTGCACAAGCCTCTGCACCAAATTCCTTTGTTAGGCTGCTGTCCTGCTGCAGCTTTTTTTATTGCTCGTCCGTATTCATTCGTGCATCCTCTGTGATTTACGAATGTCGGAAAACGCGTAAATCTTAGAGTAACGTTCTAATTCACCTAGTCCCGTGATTTCGTGTAGGAGTTTGGTGCGAAGGCTTGTTAATTTTTCTTCCTCTCCTCATGAAATTGAATGGGGTTGAAAATTTGTTCTCTACGTGTATAGAGTCAGAAATTGAGAGCTACTGCTAGCCTTTTATGACACTGGTGATTAGAATCTCCTTATGCCAGCCAGGCGCGTGCGTCAAGTTATGCAAAAGATCCCTAATGAGGTGCCGCAGATTTGGTCGCAGGTAAGGCGGGGAGAGCTGCGGGGATCGTGGTAAGTGAGAGCGAGTTCAGCAGACGCAGCTGAGTGGTGCTAAGACACTGGTCCTTGAGACAAACGCCTCCTATCCCTCGAGAAATTATTTCTCTGAGTGGACATAGCGTAAGCTAGGCATCCCTACTTGTATTATGTTTCACTAGGTAAGGCCGTTACTTCCTTGAAGGTCTAGCCATGTCTTCATGTTGCCGATATAATTAGGAATATTCTTATTTTGAATTCTTAAGTGTGGGGTAATGGTTCTTAAATTTACACAGCATCTCTTTTCATATTTTATTCCTAATCGTTTTCTATTTGGCCGAATCCTTCATGAGTAATTTTTCTTCTACTGTTTTGCATTCCCCTTGCCAAGTTATGAGATTCATGTTATTTTTGTTCACTCATTGTTGCGTTGCCGTGATGTCATCTCTGGCTTTTCTCGTTTCGCATTTTGTTAATATGTCCAAATTATTTCCAACTTCAGCTTCAAAAGACGCAATCTTAACACTTTCCACATTATATTTTGCTTCATTGTGTTGTATCTTTCTATATTTGAAACATTTCTAAGTGTTTTGTTAAATGCTACGTGCGGGAAGCACCGTGACTTAGCTACCCACTGTAAAGTGCGTTGCGACACCACACTGCATGGTCCAAGCATTCGCGTGTTTAATTTCTCGCTGTTATTTCTTATTTAGATTCTCAAAATCGGCCTTAAAACTGGAATTTCATAGTCCCGTCATTGCCCTTCCTATCGCATGGCATTCTGTGAGGCTTTTTCTCTCGAAGGGTTCCCTCTTAATTTATGGTCCTATGAATTCTGTGGTACTATATTTCGGTTTTGTGATACCAGATTCCTTCTGTGGTAGGATTCCACTGCAGTAGTTTCAGTGCCGTCTTTGCATTCTCAGGAGGTGAAGAGGATCCAGCTCGAGGACTCTGACAAAGAAGATGCTGAGGAAATGGAAGTGTCCGATGACGAGGGCAACAACTCCTCGTCGTCCAAGTCCAAAAGCAGCAAGAGGCCTACTGCTAACGATGCTCTGAAGGTGTGCTCCTTTCAATGCACTGCGCCGAGTTATTTCTGCGAGGCAGACAACCTAGAATGTACCTCAACCCCTGAACGACCGACTCATTTTTGCTCTTATGCTGCATTTTGCTTTGAACGAAATCTAGCACCTGACTTTTTGTTAACGGTTCATTTAGAAATGATGGGGAAGAAGGAACCTAATTCTTTTTTTTGATACTCGTAGATGTTGTATTTTACTGAGAAAAACGAAAGAGCTGGTTTCCGATTTTTTTTTGGATGGACTTCAAAGAAATACAATGAAAAAGCTGTAAATTTTAACTAGCAATCTTACTTCTCTTCATCAATTTATTTCCTTTGAGAGATTTAAAGTCTATCATAACCTTGTTGTAACATATCTCTGCTCTTTGTGTGGACAGAATAGACCGAAACTTTATCCTGCGTTATATAATTATAATAATTTTGTCTATATCATGAATGCTTTGGGATTACACTACAAAATATGATGCGCATAAGAGAGATAGTCTGGTTGAAATTTAGTGGGAGGAGAACATCTAGGTATGAGGACCTCAGACGTACCGCCATTGAAAACTAGTCGTGTCACGTCTCATGCAGCGCTCCCCTACGGCTGGCTCTTCTGTTCAAGAGCTTGATAATTTAGCTGTACGAAGAATTCTGAATGATGAAACCCCTTTAGGGGAGGGATTTCCCTTAGGGGGCGTTGGATAGACAATAGGGTTTGATTAATTAGATTTATCTATCGTGCACTGTATGGACTGGCTTCCCCAGAGGGGCACTGTTAGGTGACTTCAGCTATGGATCGCCATTGGGACTTCTACCTTTCGTGCTCACTTTGCTTCTTTCAATTTTCATTCTTTCGCTATCTCATCTTTGTTTTTCTTTCCTCATTATTCTTGACTTACTATTTCTTTGCACAAGAGATCTTGTGTGGTGACACTTGATAATTTCCCGTTCTGTGTAGTCTATTCTAAATGGTCCTTTCTCTTTTGGTGCGACGTAGTCTGAGTCACTAATGCGCTGCAATCTATTCTACCATTAGGGCAGGGGTCAGGAACCTTTTTGGCTGAGAGAGCACTCAAATATCAACTACTTTCAAATATATTTCCGTGAGAGCCATTTAATATAATGTAATATAACTTCATACTGTTTACAACTAAATGCGCTAAATCGTAAGAAGAAATGTCAGCTAAGATTTATGTGCGAGTCAGATGCAGTCATCAAAAATGTCAGATCTGACTCGCGAACTACGTGTATACTCCATTTAGGTTATGGCTAAGCATGCGCAGCGACGATTATCGTCGTCTCATTGTGATGACCTTTGATTTGATTCTTTTTGTTCAGGTACGAAAATTGGTTCTTCTTACACCATTAACTTTGGAACTCATAATTTTCCTAATTGGCAAAAGTTCCTGCAAAATCTTGTGCTACGAGAAGTATTATTATTTGATGTGGTTAATTCAGATCTAATAAAGTACAAGCGTTTAGATTTTGCTCCTGCGTATAAAGATGAAGTCTCGTAAGCGAGAGACCTTAGCAACCTTTTCATGTGGAGTGAAAATATTTTTCTTAAACGGCTACTCTTAATCCGGGGTAAAATTCTCTGCGACTTGAGTTCCTTCTGTTTCTTTACTCTCTGGACTTGGCTTGCCACCAAATTGTGAACCACTCCACTTAGATACTCTCAGGCGTGACATCGTCTCTAAAGCGCTAGCTAAATTTGTATTTCTATCAATTCTACAGTTAACGTTAGATGTTCCTCGAGTACACCAATGTTAATACAAGAGCTCTTTTCGTTTCGTGTCACAGGAAGAGAATGACAGCCTCCGGTGCCAGCTGGAGGCGTACAAAAATGAGGTGGACATGGTCAAGGTGGACCTGAAGGCGGACCTTAGCACTAAGGAGGAACAAATCAACACCTACAAGCAGACTCTGCAGGGCATGCAGCAGGTCAGTCTCCTTCGGTCACAGGTGTTCATTTGTGTGATGCATGCTACGATCGCAGTGGACATCGAGTCGAATTATAAATTGGACTTCTATACAGCGTTACGTTAATTCCTTAAAATTGAAAAAGTGATCCTTTTTTCTGGATGTTTAGAATTATTTGGAGTTCTCAAATTAAGTCTGAATTCTTGAAAGCCGATATTGAGTGAACTTCTCTCGGGATGAATATTTGTACAAATTTCCCTCTCTTGACTTTGAGAAAGCGAGGAAAATGACTAGGCTGGTATCGGTTATGGAAATATTCCATGCCCTCTTGGTGAAGTGAACACTGATGCAGATAGAATTCTGGATAGAAAAGTTTTTAATTACACAAATTTTTCATTATCTTATTTTCTGAAATTGTTTGATGTGTGAATTTGATTATTTTAAGTAAATCCGTTTTATCTATCGTGTTTTCATGTGGAAAAATTTATTACGGGAGTCATTTTTCGAGTCACAGAAGTATGAACTTCAGAATGCAGGTCATCCGGTTTTATATGTATAATACAGTGTATAAAAGAATTACCAAGTCGAGTATTTTTCCCAAAACCGGGAAAATCTGTTAATTCGAATTTACATAGTTTAATAACTGTAATTAATTTGAAAATATTCTCATTTCACGGGGTCGCTGCTAGTACGGGAAACTCCCAAATTCTTTCTTTGCTAAAGTTACGCGTTATGCCACTCGATAGTGTCGCTGATTCGTTAATTCATCCCACATCATTTACTTCGAGCTTTAATTTCTGATACGTTCGTATATTTTGTCAGCTATTTGATCATAGAAACGAAATATAACTCTGTTCACGAACTGCGTCATTTCTGCGACTGTGGTCCCCTTGCAGACACTGACCGACAACGTAACGCGCAAGCGCAAGGACGAGGCTCGCATACAGGAGCTGCAGACGAAGCTGCTCAAGATGCAGGAGGCCATGCGACAGCTCAAGAAGGAGAAGAGCGGCTCCGATAAAGACCTTGAAGACAAGGATGACGACAGAGAGCTCATTTACGAGGACGGCAGTGATCTCAAAGATGACAAAGACGATGACGCCGATGCCATTGCTGTTTCTTCGTCGATTTCCGCCGTGGATGACAAAGCTGCTTGGCTCATTGGTACGTTGGAGTTAGGTTTGTATAGGTGCTTCAGTTGTGAACTGTTTAAGTATCTTGACCCATACTCTCATAATACGAAGGTGGTCGCGAGCTGTTCAGGTCTAGTCGTGACTTTGCGCTCGCGCACATTAATAAGTTTTCCACGAGAGTGGTGCTATTGCCGCTTTGTCTTGTTCACTCTTGCATGTGCCTTCCGACATGCTCTTCTTACGTCTGCGTAACCAATCGCCGTCGCCCCGAAGTATCGCTATTGCTTTCCTTGATACCATTTTTTTCTTTAATACGAGTGGTATTTTTTCCAGGTTTAACTTCGACATTCCTGCACATTCATCCCAAAGGAGCGTCTGTGGACTATATTTGGTCATATATTCAACAATTTGACAAAGAAATCAAACCCATCGACGTGGAAGGGATGCTTAACCAGTGAGTACATTTGAGTGCACAAGTTTACAGGAGACAACATTCTTCTAATGTTCATTAGCTAATTGATTTGACGTTTTGGTTGTGGTGTTACTTGTGTATGCCATAGACCTGCTGAATATTGTTACGCTAATTTACAGGAAAAAAATTAATTCATTGCTAAAACACCAGACCGATTCAAATAGTATCATGTACAAAAGTCACTATTTGTTCTGGATAATTTGTCTGAGGAACATTTTCTGCTTTCGCAAAGCTCAGTCTCTAAGAAGAAGCTACGCCTTCTAGCCAGAACTGACTGATGTTGTTGTGCTGCGCAGGTTCCCCACGGTGTACAAGCAGATCACGACGGGCGTGGGGGCGTGTCTTGAGCGCAAGTGGATATTCACAGGACTACGGGGCGACAAGACCGATCAGTTCTCCTGGTGAACGTATTCCTAACTCCTTCATGTACCAAATGACCTTTACTTTCATGCGCCTCGTAGAATTCTCTACAAGTGTTGTCGTAACCGCTCTTGCCATTTTCCATGTGTTTCGCCGGAGATCAACGCTGAAGGGTATTATCGTGATTTTTTTATTGTTCAAGTTATGAATTCATTAGAGCGGTAGTGAAGTGGACGTGTGCTAGCCGTTTTGGAGAAATTCTAGTCTGGTCTCACAGTTATTATGAAATACAGAAGAAAAAGTATGATAAATAAATGGTGTATTGCACAGCATTTNTTTTTTTAGATTGCTATGTTGAGAAAATAGCATTTGCTTGTAAATTTTGCGGCTGACGTTTCATACTCTTTGAATGTAATAATTTCACCTTATAAAACATGTACTTTTGTCAGTTGCATTTTTCATTCAGGAGCCACGGTGTCAACTGGTCTAGGTAGATTATTTATTTCGGTCTTCGGATATTTCTGATGGTCTCTCACGCTCAAGTATTTTGTGCATTAGTGAATGGGTGATATTGTCAGTGAATATATTGAAAATTCCGTGCGAAGTACTTTGCCACTGATACGAGTCGTTCTGCGTTACTCAAACTTCAAGCTCGAGTGACTCATTATGATTTGAAAATGCTTCAAGAAACAATCGACTAATTGCGTCGTTGAAACGTTGGTCTCTTTTTATTACGCGGCTTCTTTGTAATTCAGTTTACACAAAATAGAATATCGTAACAAACAAGGATCCCGCTTAAATTAGTACCAATTATCGCACTGTTCATATTTGCATTTCCTATCCAAGGGTGATGTTATTTCCTGTCCAAGGGTGAAGTTGTACGCAAAGATAATGTCGCGTGTGATGAAAACGTGTGCATCTTCTTTCAGTAGGGATATTGCAGGAGTGACTCGCACGGTCTTAGTCATTTCCAGTAGCAGTTCATTCTGCAAGATGTTGCTTGGAGCGCTGATGTCCCCTCCCAGAATAATTCAAACAGTCCAGTGTACTGCAACGTTTGCGCATCGGTTTCCATCTTTTCTTGGTTGGAAATAATTCATTCAGGTTGGCACATTGGTAGTTCTCGTGCTATTAACTTTTGCATGCTAGAAGTTGAATCATTACGTTATTTTTCTTGTGTAATTTAGAATGGAAAGAAGCAGTGCTTGCTTCTATTTTCAATAAATGTGGTTAATTTGTAATCAATCATTTCGTCTATTATATATGTGGTAGCAGTGACATAATTTTCTACATCAGTATTTTCTCATGCAGTTGTATACTTGTGCATTGTCGAGGGAGTGATGGACTTAGCATCGGATAATTCATGCATCTCATTTCAGGTGACGCGATGACCCAGATCTTTAGGTTAATTTTTAGTTTAGCGGTTGTTGGAGCTCTGACGAAACTTGTTACGCACAGGTGATACAGAAATGAGTGCAATTGTACTATTTTTGTTTAGCGAAAAGCGTTCAATAACTTGTTGAGATTAGTTAGATCTTGTTGAAACCTTGAACACTAATTGAGTACATCTCTTCTTGATATGGATCCGGACTTCTATGTATTTTACATACCTTTTAATCAAGTGTAATCAACGTTAATTTACTCGATTTTTTATTTATTTTGCAATTGATAGAATGTTTGGCATTTTTAGTTGTAATAGATCGCAAAGGCGTCCACGGTTAGGTTTGGATGCTATCTTGTAGCCTCTCCCTGATCGCTACGTTAGAGTACCGATAAAACCAGAATATTTTCTACTTTTAGTTTGTCGGAGAAATTTTGTGTCAACCTCATTAGAGGGATTCGAGTGTGCAACGTACTACATAAGCATATTTTTTTATGAAACAAATTAGCACTCGGTCTCCTTTTAAGTTCGTGGGTGAGGCTGGGAACTAGCATTATTTTACGGTATGATATTTTGTTGATGCGTCGTTTGTGAATATTGCTTCGTTTTGAGCTGCTAAATTTTTTGTTTGGTGATGTATGGTTTTCTCATCTCATTGTACCCACTTTCCTGACGTTTGGAAAAATGTCAGCGCATATCGTACCTTCATCTTATTTTCATTAAGCAAGATTTTTTTACGTTACCTCAGGTCTGTAAGTGCATTAATTAAGAGATGTCGGTGCTTTACTAGTTGCCCCAAAAGTAGTTAGCAAACTAGCAAGACCCTGTAATGAGAATACGTTACGAATGTTGTTTTTAACTTCTATGTAGTAGGTTGACTGGATGGCTAGTTAGATGCTCTCTGAATTTAACTAATAGTTCGAGATATTATGCGGGGCTAGTTAAGTAGACTAGCATTTCAGCTTGTGAGTCATATTTGACGCCGTCCTGTTTCGCTGGCAGGATTTTTTAGCCTTACTGAGAATTTCTGCGTGCTACGTAAGAGTAAAACTTTCTTACGGCACTAGAGAAATTTTGCACAAGCTCGTCTTGTGCTCACATTAGATATTTGTTTTATTTTGAAGGCAATGCGTGCTTACAATCATATTCTAGGATCGAGGCAATGTTAATTGTTTCTTCTCGCCAGGTCTTGAATTGAAGCTTAGTAACGTCAATGTTTTTTAGAAAGGCGAAATTTCCTTGTTGATCGGATGCCTACTAACCTTTTTATATAATATGCGTGTCAAGATGAAATATCGTCTGGAATTATATCGATGTAGACGTGCATAGGAAATGACTCGTACTTAAATGAAGTGCAAAAGTTAGAGTGACTGTGCATGGTGTCGCAGTTCTAGATTTTATTTCGTCACTTTCGAGGATCGGGGCATTGATGAGGGAACAGTGACCTAACCGCCCGCTATGCCTTTGTGCGTATCTGGGTAGTTAGTATTGCTCTGTATAATCTTTTAGATTTATCTTCCTTCGAGACCTGTATATAGCTGGCATCTTCGACGAAAATGAAGCCTACTGTGAAGATATTCTAAAGTTCCATACTTTGTTCAAATATTTGGGGCATTTACAAATGTAATTAAACAAAAACAAGGCCGGTTTTCTAGCTACGTAGCACGAGACAATATTGAAATTCGAACTTAAATATTTGATTTATTTCAGTATGTGTAACGCTTATTCCTAAACAATTTCGGGTATCATAAGTATTTACTTGTATAGGAAAGGCAGTTTACCCTCAGGATGTTGAGTTTTTAAGAAACACAGGAGCTATTTGAAAATAGAAAAAATAATATAGCCAGCACACTAATTACCGAATATTTCCATAAATGTTATGCAGAGACATCGTTCAAAACCTGAGATAACAATATCCACGTGTGAAGTAATTTTCATTATATTTGCTCGCTATATCGGGTTTGTCTCCAGAAGTGATAATGGTATAAGTTTTAACTTTTCTACTATGGTACACAGTCGTGTTCTCTTGCGCCAGCATCCGTAGCTGAAGGGGCCAGTGCCACTACTTGCACTTACGAAGCATGTTACACTCGTTTCCGAAAGTTTTAAAGAATGATTTTATGGCATTATATGATTTCGTATGGCACGCTGTCCAAAACGTGAAAGCAACATTTTGTCTACATGCAAGCAATGACTAACTGTAAATTGGACAGTAAAATTTGCATCGAAGCTACAGTTTTACTAAAAAGGATAACTTTCCATAACGTTCATTCTACGCAGCAACATACGCAGAAAGGATTAGCTTTCGCCGATTGAGCAAACCAATCAACAAACACAGAAGCAGTTTCTCGGAATGTTCCTGTACAACTCTCCTACACCTTCAACGCAGCCACCCACCGTTGGACACAACTTCTGTAACGAAGTCTGAAACCCTGTACGCAACATTGTAGCAAACAGCAATGCCCACCGCTACACTACACAGCTCGTTAGGCTTCAACTACATACATTTAATTAGGTAGGGCTGAGAGAACGTACGTAGTTCTACAAGCCAACATGTTCAAGCACTCATTTATAAATTCTTCAAGCCAGACAAACTAGCTTGTATTGACGAGCTGCAGTAGTTATGCTATATACCATCGACCTGGGCAACATGGGGAAGTTTTCTTCAGCTCACACAAGAAAGCAAATGAAGAACATAACTACACAAATGGGGTTACAAGTACGCAGACTGAACCAGAGAACAATATTTCTCAGCTACACATCTGGAGCAGAGACCCTTCTCAATTATACCATGTTTTATCTTCACATGTTCTCGGTGTAACTCATTCTTAAGGAAAAATATTTTTAAGAACATGTCTACACATTTCAACGCAATTCAGCTAAGTGTTGACTTGTATTATCAGACGGGAGACTTCGGTAATCCCCACGGTGCTTCCACACAAAATTGAAAGATGTTTCTGCTGGAAAAGGAATGGGTGCATGGTTTGATAAAACTAAATTGAATTTACCAAAAAGGCACACCGGAGTTTCCCATCCGACTGCATCAAACTACTAGCAAAATTATCATCCTAGTGACGAGCTTGGATTGGCTTTACCAAGAGATACCGGACTAAGAGACGGAGAAAATCTTTTCACGTGTCTACAAAATAGGAATTAATTATACGGTCTACCAAAAAGGCCGAGTTACCATTGAAATATCGGTATCACTAGAATTGTGCGAGACTCTACTGGTAATTATAACATTATTAATTATACGGGCCGCGAGCTTCAATCTCAACAGTCCTTAAACATCAGCTTGGAGTTCGAGCATAATCAATACTGAACGCGTGAACGTAACGCTGCAAGCGTAGTCATCTTTTTACTGAAACGGCAAAATCTTACACAACGAATCTTTATTCACACCTTCGAAAAGAGCTCAAAACTTCCACTGCTAAGAAAGAAAAAGAGGCTCCAACTATATTGATTTCTCTACTAAGAATTAAAAGCATAAATACTTCAAACTGGTGTAGTTGCCGTTGTAAAAACCGGATTCTTCATAGATCTAACACGGATAAAAAAAGTCAAACCACAGAGCTCATCTCAGGGTTGAAATGCAATGAAAAAAGCGCAGACAAGAAACACAAAAGCATAAGTAAAGAAAGTTTGCATCCATGTAGTACTACCTTCAGAAAGAAGCGAAAAGAAAGGATTTAAAGGTAATGCAAGTCAGGGTTGTAGTAGTGGTAGTTGTAGTGCTGATGAATAGGATCCTCCTCTACAGCCTTCGGTGTCGGTGTGTCTGAGTTGCGGGGCTTGGTGAGAGGAAGGTTGTTCTTCTGGCAATAATCCTCCCAGCCGCCTGAGTAGTGGCGAGCCCTGCGCAAGTCAACAATCGATTAGGAAAAGGTCGAACCTTTTGCCCTCAGAGTTATAATATTAATTATATCGAGCCCATTACCAAGATCTAGATATGTACTAGTCTCTTGTCTCTAATATCGGGACAAGGGTTCAGGAACCAAACCGAGTTACATACTCGTTCAGTTTTCCTTTCTTAGCATCTGAGACAAAAAAATTCAGGAAACCACGGCTGCAGTGGACACCCCTGCATTGACTTAAAAGTTATTAAAATGTCCAAATTATGCCTTAGATCTGTACATTCTCGCGTACCGCAATCCCAAATGACGTCACCAACACTAGTCCTAGAAAGCCCTCACTGAGCAAAACACCAAAATGTGTACTAAGGCCAAAATAAATCGATTAAATTCATACTTCTTTTGCATGTTTAATTTGCGTTTCCATGCCATTTCAATAACGTTTATAGTCACTATTGTAATTACTTTCCATATTAGTCAACTAATACTTGTACTATGTAGATTACAGCCCGGGTAACTCGGTTCTATGAAATGATCTTACCAATAACTGCTGGTATGTTGAATACAACCTAACAAAACAGGAACTTATGAGCTTAGAGATACAGAAGTCAATTTAAAGTCAATCAAATTATCCTAAGCGATTTATTCCTTGAATAGATTCATCTATGAAGAACGTACAACTAAAAACCAGTACACTACATTTCTTTCACTAAATTGCGCAGTAACCAATATAAAGATCCCCTTTAATTACTCAAAAATTCTTCAACTAAGCCTAGCAACCTCTGAAATACAACATATTGGCGCTCAAATCTCTTTTCCCCGACAATGGTTAAACACAGATTAATATTAAGAGGCTTTGCTCTAGAACCGGGTTTATCATGTTTAATATTTCTCAGTAGTACTGTCAGAAGTAAATTAGTTGTGCTAAATAAGCGTACACGTTTCCAATATAGAAGAAAATACACTAAGGCGAAGGGAATTAAACTGCGCATTGTGTAAGCTGCAAGCCCTTTCCACACTGACTTGGTGTAGCCCAGTCTGTGGGCAGTCTCGACGGCGGCGCTGCTGGCGATGGGGCCCCTTGCGTAGAAAATGATGGATTTGTTGCCCTTGTGGGGTTTGGCGACGCCGTACTTCTGCAGCCACTCCTCGTCAGACAGCTGGAAAGCGCCTCGCAAGTTCCCCACTGAAAATAGATTTTCATTATTAGTTTCAGTCGGTACACTACACACAAACTGGAAAGCCCCTTACATACTTGACCTAAAAATAGATAGATTTTCAAAGACAAAGCATAAAATCAAAAGAAGCAGTATGATAGACTTCTTTTAGGACGATTTCGTTTTATCTTCGCGATAAGGGTATGATTTGTTTCATCAGGTTTTCGCTTAATTTAGAGAAATTGACAATCACACGAACTCGACAGAATGCCAGTTCAAATAACGCAACGCAAGGCTGACACACTTCGGCTTCACCGGTGACACAATTCCATTAATGAGCAAATCGAAAATAAGTATTTCGACGAAATGGATACACTCGTTCAGAGAGTGCAGTGCATTAATTGACCTGATTTTCACGAAAACTGAGAAGACAATTCAAGATGCCGTTTATTTACGGTGAATCTGACGTGATATATTATAGGCAGCTTCACTGATATGGACTGCCTTCCGAGTCTCGCTGATTAGTTAGAAATACGGACCTGGGAATTCTCTTCGTAATCTTCAAGAGGGTGACGGACGGATGGACCAAGCAAGCAACACTGGGCTATTATATAGTGGGATATCTCGGGGATTAAATTAGATTATTTTTTCAAATCTCCTTATCCACATGAAACGTGATCCGAAGAGACGCCAGTTTCCGTAGCATACGGTAGACAAACCTAATTAACCTAATTTTATTGCTTATCCTATGGCTATAGAGGACACCTTACCAGGACATGTTCCAATGCATATCTCCATATATATATATATATATATATGGAGATGTGCACTGGAACATGTCCTGGTAAAGTGTCTTCTAAAGAAAAGTTTGAACTAGAGATATATAGATATATATACATCTTTCTCTCTCGGGTTCAAACTTTTCTCTGGGGCCGCCAGTCTTCAATACAAGTTAAAAGTAATTCCCTCGCAGAAAAAAGGTGGCCGGAAAATTTCCATCTAGACAAAGCTCAGTCATTTGCCACGTAGAACAGGTTCGCTCTTTGCACGACGCAATAAAAAGAAAAAGCCGCATCAAAAAATCGAAAAGACCTACGTGTTTTTTCTTAGCTTCTGAAGGCTTTATCGTATTTGCGACGACGTGCTCATTGGTCGCAGGTATCCCTGCCCACCAACGCAACGCTGTGGTTGGCTGGCTGAGAGGGCGCCATCACGTGCGTAAAAAGTGTCCTTGAACGCGCTCGCCATGTCTGCATTCGTGATTTCAGTTGCTACAGTCATATCAAATTGTTACGCATCGATTCTAAAACTTCAATTCGCCTCCCAACATGTATTGGTTTTTAAAAAGACGTACGCGGTCAGGACTTATCGAACCACCGTTGATAGAAATATAAATCGCGTAGAGTTGAATAACAGCTTTTCGTAAATAATGCTATGAAAGAATTATAGATACTATTGAAAAACTCCTTTGTAGGTTATGGCTTTCAATTTTCATATCAAAGTTTGTAGGTCCGGGTTTTACCAATCCTAAAACCGATAATAAACTTCAATTTGGGAGTCGTTAAAATATGAACTTCACACTAGGCCAGAAAAGTAACTCTCAGTTCAGTTAATGTACAAAACTACACAACCTTCGTCGATTCTCATAACGTTTTTCTGATCACTAGGTTGATATTTACTACTTGCAAAAACAGTTCTCTTCAACAAGTAGGAAACTGTTAAGCAGACCTCGCTCGACAGCTACCACGATACATGAAAATGTCAAACAAGGGGCAGTCGAGTAAGGGGGGTTGGGGCCGATGCAGCAATAGGAAACTGTCGGTCTTTTAGTAGGGACAAACATCAGCGGTGACCTGAGCGCACGGGAGACATAACACAAGCAATGCTCGTTTTTTCAAGCTGTCTTACGCCCCCACTTCATGCGATATTCCGTTTCAGGAAATCTATTATAATTTTGTGACCTATGAGAAATGAGATCAAGGAGCGCGATATCTTCACGAAAGAGCATAAGTACTACACGAATGCATAATTTAAAAATCATCACCAGGAAAGAGCGCATGTCAACAGGTGCCAAAAGTAGTCGATCATAATTATTCGAGACGCTTGACGGTTAAAACATTCAACTCTAAGAGCATGAATCTTGCAGGACGTCCCGCACCCATGACTGTGCCAAGAGCCAAGTCACATGCTACGCATACTCCGCGGAACGGTGCGTTTGCCAAAGGTATTTGCGCACTATCTTCTATCGCAACGCTAGGCAGGAGAACTTACGCCCAGGCAACTGAACGCTACAGATAAAAGGTTTCGGTATCTACCACACGTTCTGCCTTCTAATGTTCGTACATCATTGACATCGATATGATATTCATGCTATTCTGCGCAGCCAAATCTATCAACCCTTGAATTTAGGACTCTGTATACAACAGAATACATGAAAGCGTCAACATTGCATTGCAGAATATTTCATTCAGTTTTCCGTGTATGAATTCGCCATGCATTGAGGAATTCCCGAACAAGTAAAGAAATACTCGAACGGATGTAAATCTGACACTTTGATAAGCAGCGGAGTCGCTTCGGACAGCAAGTTCATCATGCACGTACAACGTAGCTGTTCCCTTCCTATGAAGTACGTAGCATTTGCAGTGAAGTAATAATTAGAAGGATTTAATTTTCAACAACTTTCAAAAAGTACTTTCCACCCATAATATCATGACCAGACGCACGTACTCCATTGCAGCTACCTGTGAAACAACGCGCTAGTGAGCTCATGAAGCAAAAAACGGCCTAGGCCAGTCCACACAATACAGCAAGTTCTCTTGACGATGACTCCTACAATTGGCTAGCAATAGCACAACGCCATAAACGGACGGCTCTGCAAACTACATTATTAGACTGAGGAGAGCGAGGGCTTGGCCTTCGCACGACATGCCAGACAATGAGCGAACGTCAAGACGAAGGAAGCAGCCAGCAACGAACTACACGGATGAGTCGTAGACGTCTGAAAAAGTGGTAATTCAAGGCGCCGGGGTGGAATGAACAACGGGATTTACGAAATGTCGCTAGCACGGCACAACTCGCACAAGAAGCAACTGGACATAGCGTTACTTTTGCGGTATCACACTGAAATGACTTCAAAAAAGCAAAACAAATGGACTGTGGCTTAAAAAATGCAACGAAGTTTATTATATCTGATATTTTTGAATTAGATGATTACGACCTACAAACGCATGAAACGAGATTTTTGCCATCTGGAATGATTTAAACAAGTATAAAGCTGAATTATAGGAGTGGGCCATAGCCTCAATTAAAGCCTTGAGTACAAAAAAATTCAAAGGCCATACATGCGCTAGACGCATCCTTATGTGCCAGAAAAGGACAGGAAGTGCAGCAGCGCAATGACTGACCTGGGTACCACAGCACACGGAAGAGTTAATTGCTGGCTCTGATCAATAGAATTTGACTAGACATGAAGCAGGCCAACGTGAACTAAAAGTGCCGAGTATCAATTAAACTATTCTATGGCTAAATACAGCAACAAATATCCTCAGCTGCAAAGACCATTGTCCGTAATTTTTTAACCGAGTAAACAGACTAAGAGGAAGAAACTGAGTGGCGGAGATGCATGACAAGGGCTAAGAACTCACGAGAAAAACTGTCTCTACACGACACTGACGTGCCAAAATATAACATTTGTGTTGTACGAAGTGTTGTGGTTGACATTAGAGAACATGTTTTCGAAAGATACGACTCAACTAAACCTTAACCAAAAATTCTCGTGACGATCTCATGGTGAAGTCAAGGATACATTTCAAACATCATCAAGTGCTCTTTCTACGACGAAATCAAAATCGGTACTGTATTGATTCCAAAATGACGCGTTTCTTGCAAAATGGACCAGCTTCATCAGCGAAAAGTTAAAGTGCAAATATTGAATTAAAAATTAAAGAAGGTAGCAATAAACAGTATTGGAAAAAATGTTACCTATACTGATCATTTACTCCGAAATGAACAAACCCTCTAGAGGTGTAATACTTCTGAAACTAAATTGAAAAACCACACGTTCGGTAACCACAAATATTTTACCGAACATCGAGCTTTTCTTCGCTACCTTTTACGGCAGGGCAACCTCAGGGAAGTATAATACATAATTTTTTGTAATAACATCGTTAAAGATAACACTAATGCAATATCAAATTTAATGTCTATTTGACAGCGTATATGAAGGAAAATGAGAGTACTTTCAGAAACGCTTGTGTTCCATCATCGAAACGTTTACGCAAGGCGAAACGTGAGTGATAACGTAGTTATCTTATCAAGTGAACGAGGTAATTTCGATAAGAGAAGGAGAAGTGATTAACTGATGGGACTTCACGTGGAGTCCAAGATAAGAGGATTCTAACAGCATGAACATTTGTTGCAAACGCGTGGGGCATAATCGCCACAATCCGCACACTGAGCAAGTTTTCAAACAAAATGAAAGCACGAGGTGCTTTCGCTAGAATGAATTCATTAGGGATTCAGAATGCTAAGTTAGTATGCTCACGGGTCGTGAATCTAGCTTTAAATTGAACATCATCAATTAATTTAAAGATCCTCATCAGGACGAAATAAGATAAAAAACGGAAAGGACGATTTAGAATGATATGAAGAATACGTCAAATCATTGCACACGCGTGCTCACATCGGCTCCCCTGCGCATAGTAAGAGCAAGTTAAGAAGGAAGAGAGAAAAGATTAAAAATAGGCAGTGAAGAAGACGTACAAATGGAAATAAGCAAATCGGCACGAAAGATGGAAGTCCCGAAGGCCTAACTAACGCTGAGGGAACCGAACTGTGTCCTCCAGGGTTCAATGAAAGCTACTGAACCAGCACCAAGGATATTCGTAATATACTGCGTACCTTGAGAATTATGCTCTTTATAACTTTTACTTTTAACCTATTCAGATAACTGAAAAGAATCCAGTTCGCAAGAAAAATGCACGATTTGGCAGTTTTGTTCGCAAGTTCACAGTGTCAAGTGAACTTGCCTCAAAATTTAACGAAACAAAAATTAAACAATAACACAGATTCAAGATTGTGATTCGCTCATTCAAGGTGTCGAAAATCCCCTTCATTAAACTTCTCACTCGGCCAAAACAAAGACATCGGTGCCAAGGATAAAACTCTAAATTCAAAGCCGAAATTAGTAGGGCAACAAGTTGAAGCCCCTCCAACGGACCACCTCAACACAACAGTCCACAAACAACGACAAGATATTAATTAATATCCCGATGGGATTAGAACAGCCTGGCGCCACGCATTTAAAGAGAAAGTGGAACACGTCTCCTCAACGGCGCCGTGGGGGCATAGGGTGCGAGAGGCTACGGCGCATTTCAGTCGCAACAACGTAATTGTACGTAAATATTTGTCATCGTAAGAATGAAATGTCTGTTATTCATAACCACCTTAAGATTTTGCATACCACACCAAAGAAGATAAAGTACGACTGTCGATTGACAGCTTCACAGTAATGCAGGAACGCAAAAATAACGAGACACGTCTAACTTATCTAAAAATGAGACAGTCTAACATTCTTGCCAGGCCGTCGATTCAATAAATTTATAAAATGAAAGACAAGAAGACTTGGGTGGAGAAAATTACAGATGCTCCGACGGAATAGTTAGGCAGGGGGAGGTTGGCAGGCGGCCACCAGCACCCGAAACCAACGAGGTCCGGCGGTGCGTTGAGCGCACCACCAAGAAAAACAGCTGAAGTTACTCTCCGAGTATCACAGAGACCCAAGGTATACTTGCTGGGTGCTATTATTTCACTGGCATTTTTTCAGTCAGGACTATCGACACTCTCTTGGAACAGCAGTATAGAAAACATTGCGCTAACTAAACATACTCATCAGCAAACTTGACCATTGATACTTTTCAACATTCTTAGCCATTTGTACAGCAACACGAGCAAACTTCCAAATATTTCAAGAGCTATTCCCATGTTCAGGACTGAAAAATTTCAACAGCATTTCTTGGTTAATCCTTTCGAAAAGACTAGAAGAGATAATCTACTTACCAGGAATGTGTAGCGAGCCTGGAATCTGTTCCTGCGAGAGGAGCTCGGCAGGCTGGCGCACGTCGATCAGAGTCACGTCCTGGAGACACAACATCAACGACAGCTCCTGGTAGTCAACCTCTAGGCGACGGTTAACTGAGCGTGGCTTCTGCTGCTCTTGGAAGTGCGATGATCCCAAGTTACTGGCGGTCGAGAAATGGCGACCGCCATGCCAGGCGGTGCCCGCCGCTGTCGAAATCAAAGCCACGTTAGGTAATAGTGGTCTACTGTAGTTCATTAGTGCATTCGGACGGCTAGTGCAGGAATGTAGCAGAGAGTGATGAGTAATCACCACTACGGAACAAATCCGAATAATAATCAGAATCACTCCAGAGAAGCGTCAAATTATGCATAGTTCAATGGTGTTGCCAGCAGTCAATCCAAGGAAGACTCCACACGTGAAAAGTAGCTGCGCTATTGCCACAACAGACTAATAAACAAGAAAAATTTTTTTAGAAAAACTTCCTGGGTTGCTCTTCAATCATATTCGAGAGGACCACAAAAGAAATCAATGGATGCATACCTGAACACAAACTGTACCTGCTGGTGCGAAGAAAATTCAAATTCGAACTGTACGAGTGAGTAAAAACTTCATTGGATAGGAATGGTTACTATTCCCACTCATATGAGTGCATTTGATTTTCAAAATGCAACCAAACTACACAATTTGACGTAATTCAAAATCGCCCAGACAATCTACAGACACCAATCTGAAGTAACGAAAGAAAATGTTCGTTTTAGAGCACATTCTTATGTCAATTGTTTCTGATAGTTATCCCACCGTCCACAACCTGCAAAGCTGCTCGCAGGCTGCAAGTTTGAAAATGAGGAACTGAACTTTAAATTTTCAAATCTTGCTCGAAATTAACACGTATAAAATTTCATACCTATCCCCATTATAGGATCGCCAAGAGAGAAAAGTAAGCAAAAACACAGTGCACCAATGTTCCCGTAAGAAGTGTGGCACAGCGCGACCAACTGCCTGTAAAGAATACCAAATCTCTTTCTGACGTCACAGAAGCCAGAGTCCGAAGTCTCAATGAATAGGTTAATGATCTCCTACAATATTCAATTGAAAAAGCTCCGATAAATTTCGAGCAGCCTACTGCAAACTATTAAAATTACACTCCCGCACAAATTTCGTTAAATAGTTCACAATGAGCTGTGAAACGACAGCGGTTCAATCGACTAGCTGGACACGAGTGTAAACACGTGACAAGCAACAAAATGCTCCCAATACCAACAGGCTTTCGTTACATGCTTCCCATGAACAAACCAAATGCCACTAATGTGAAGCACTTTGCCCTAGAAGCCTTGTAGCTTATTCGGGCCCACATGTGATATATATCCTGATCCCGGTTCTTCGTCATTTCTCATTTGATTGTAACCCTGTATCTGATGTAAATTACTTGTGGTAAATCAATGTTTACAAATGTTTTCTTGGCGTCCACCACTCAAGTCATGAAGGGCTAACTGGCGCCAGTCCAGCGACGAGCATCGCGAAGTTTCTTCGCTTTCCAAATATTCGAACATAAATTCACATTTCGCGATAATGAATGCAACGTCGTCACTCACCGGCAGATGAGATGCGAGGTATTTGAGAGACGACCGATCGAATCATCTAAGTTGCGTGAGAATTCGTTTCTGAGGTGGAACTTGAGAATAAGTGAGTCTGACGCTACAACTGCCAACTTCACCTCAACGCTGAAACTCGATTAGGCGACTCGCAACGATTCAGGGAACTTAGATTATCACTAACACCAATCGACCTGTTCGTACGTGAAACGTTCGCAGAAAATGAAAGCACGTCACCACCGCACGACTACTCGAGGAAGAATGAAACGCGTCGCCTAGTCGAGCTTCCTATACTTGTATGACACCCCTTACACCTCACCTCGCTGCCCCCCCCACCTCTCTATTGGTGGGGGACGATCGTGTACGTCGCGTTCACAGGTGTACTGTGCACTGGCTTCTTGGTCTCATACCAAAAATAAAGTGCACACGAGACATGCCTGCTTCGGCTTGAGCTAACACGTGCAAATGAGGACTTAGTTGAAGGTTTGACACTCGAGACTGCGACGAGATCGCGTGTAGGCATCAAGAAGAGCTTCGCTATATCAATGTACGTCTATGTTTGTCTTTCTTAGTCAATGTACGATATCACGAGTTGTTTATTTTATAACCAGCGTCTCATTGCCGTAGAAATGAGGGCAAATCTCGTTTTAAATAATGAAATTTTCGGTATCACTGATACAAAACTACCTTCTCTGAAAGTCTAGCTGGTAAGGAAAATTCTCACCCGAGAACCTACCCGTAAATTTTATCTGTCCAATTCCCTCCGTGCTTAAGTAAATGGTTACACAGATAAATAGATGCATAAATTTGCCCTATTATCATACAGTACATACATCGATAAGCAGTGCCATTAATTTTACTGGGCTGATGCACTTATCGACACAGATTTTGAAATTAAGTGCCCAGGAAAGGGTCATTCGGCCTAGAAAGTAGATAGCAACCGACGGGTTAACTCACTCGAGGAATTCACGAAAATAAAAATCAGACATAAAATATCCCCCGGACGATAGAAAGGATACACATCTTCTATTCGTTCTAACGAGTTCAAAATTGAACGGGTGTCTCGATACTATCAAGTGGACGATACTCAGGACAATCTGCTTCAATCTTCCTTTCGGCAGTGAAGGAAAACACGTTTCACACAACCAGTTTTTCGGGGTGCTCTTATTTCGTAAGAATTAGATTACCAAATTATCAGGGTGACCATCAGTAGGCACCCTTGCCCACGACGGTAGCACTGATACACAGAAGAAAGCTCTGCACCCATTGTGGTATGAATGATATACATTTTTTGAAAAGGAGTCTTACTTGTGTATGGCCCACCCTGTACAATTTCAAGCAGAAATGCGCGTGATAGTGCAACAAAGCCAGTGAACATCCCAAAAACAAGAAGAAAATGTAAGGAAGTGGTCAACTACCTGCTGGCTTCGGTAGCTGAAGTAGTCAGCAATCGAAGTAGTCTGTTGAGACGAGTTTCACGATTTAATGAGATGAACGATGAAAGAAGATTAATATCTGTTTTCAAAACCATAAAGGCTTCAGCGGCGCAAAAATTGTGCAAGCGTTCTCCTACACTCGCTTCCCTAACACTCCGAGTTGTTTCAAGTCCATTAATGACGCCAAATGTGCATGAATACAGCGTCAAACTAGAATATTAGAAGCCTCCATTCGCAGCTCTGCGAATTTAGTCGATTACCAAGAACACCTTTAGTCAACGACCCACGCAAGGGACCTAAGCAATCCTATCCCACACTTCAAGGCCGTCCAGTGCAAACCTAGACTCTTGTGGTCACTGTTGCCGTGAGCACCGATGATGGGATCAGACAGGAAAGTTGCCGAGCAGACATTCGATAGGCACAAGTGCAGTTTTGCACCGTCACATGAAGCGCGTTTTGAAGTCAAGCAAGACCGTCAGGAAAGAAAAAAACGTAATATCATATTCGATTTAGAAGAAAGAGGCGAGCTGCTTAAAAAAGAACGTGGAGGTTCGAGCACTGCTATCAGATCCCCGATGAGATGTCAGAAAAACAGAACACGACTAGTTTGTGAGATATCGCGTTCGGAGAGTGATAGGACTAGCAGGAAAATCCGATTACATTAATTGGGGGACGGGAAATTGCGTATTGCCGACTTCGTGAGGAGACGCGCCACAGCCACGAGGATGGTAGCGCGCGAAGGAAAGCAAGAACAATTTGCTCGATAAGGCCTACAGGAAAGGCGGCCGCACGAAGCTTAATCTACGCCTCTAAAAATCTATTCCACTAAACACGAGCATGCCCGTTTCAATTTGCCAGGTGTTGTTGAATAAATACTACACCTCGGAGCCATTCAATGGTCATAAGAAACTAAATCTTCCCATGAACACATTGGAAAATCTCTGCCGAGAATCGGAAAAAACGCGAGGTGACGCAACAAAGCGCGTCACAAGAGCCAGTCGCAAGTGAACGTGCGGAGGGAGACGTACATGGCGCCAGCCAGGCACCTGCTCACTGACGCACATACTCTCGCGACGGCACGTACACATCCGTGGGTGTGTACGTCTGCACAGACTGGAAGACACATGCTGTTTTTCAAGGACAGACGCAACGCTCAGGTGATCTATGCCATTAATCCAGGGGCATCGAAAGCATTCTGCCACATTCGGTTTTGTTGAAGCGCGCTCTAGAAATTCGTCTCATGCGAAGTATTTTTTGGTCATTGGTTCCCGCGCGTTAAAGATCAGTTGGATAAAGAAAGTCTTGCAACTTTTAACGCCATGCAAAAGTTGGGAGTAAAATAAAGCTTAGGACTCTGTATAAACGCACTTTTCATATCGAGATGAAACGTGGTACCAAGTTCTCTCCAAATTATTCCTTCATTCGAACAGTTACAAGTCAACCATCCCAATAAATAGTGAAAGTCAGTCCGCCTACTTTAGGCCTTTGGAACCAACTGGAAACGATCCCTCGTGATTGTCAGTCGCACAACCAAACCTCGACACGTGAACGAGTCATTTCAGCAAACGACAAATGCTTAGACATTCACTATCTGCCCGTAACAAATATGCATAGGTACCTTTTGGAGTTTGGTTACCAGAGCCCTTTTTAAATTGTCCTTGCGCAGTAGCAACGACATGGCTATACATCGAATAGGAGAGGCAGCAACAGCAGCAGGGATAACGCGTGTCATGCGTGCAAAAAGCTGATATTACTCAAATTACACCCACTAACGATTTTATAACGCTTGAAATAGAGGTTCATAGCGTTGAAAACAGCGTATAATTGCAGCCACTACTCATGTTCCTATTTGGATGCGTTCACAGCACTATAAAGGCCGTGACCACACAGCTTCTCGGTGATAACTAACATCAGTACCTCAGTAGCTATGTTTTAGTCAAACTATAATCCAGGCGATAGAGGGTTAACAATATGACATCCTGCGAATGCGACCAGTTGGAACTAGTTCCACTCGAAGCTCTTCAGTTCCTCAGCATAGCAACAGTTCACAGTGAGTGAAGCGAGTACGTCAATGATACTAGCAAACGCCTAGCAGGTGCCGTGAGCTCTGTGAACTAGAGGTCAAAAAGAACTTTGTCTTCCCTCGACAGATGAATCTTGTCTGGGCTCCTCACGAGCTGCTACATCGGTGCGAGAATATTGGATAGTAATCCATGTTGTACGAGTGCTTATTGGGAGGATTATTCCAAGATGTTTTAGTGTATTTGTAGTATCGGAAGCAACTTGGAAGAAAAATGGATGAACTCTCATAAAAAGGAGAATTAAATGATGCAGTAATGGAATGGAAGAAAATTAAGAAAAAAACACGATGACTGGTGCTTCAAGCATTCACCTTGAGCTTCATAGAAAGAAATGGAATGTTCGTTACTAACATGGAAAGAACAGGGCTAGCGCCTCGCATCAACAAACGTTCAAACTCAAACTGTTCTGCACGCACGGTGTGCAGCATGGTGGATGTCAAGGACAAGCAGGACCTAACGCAAGTTCAACGATCTTGTCACATTTTCACGAAACTGACAAAATACAACAATACGTTCAATTTAAATTAAAGGATCTAAAAGTATTGAACGTCATGAAGTTCTCAAATAACGTTTTATGCGTGCAAATGAATTTATTACAGATGAAAACACTACATGGACCAACCCTAACTTCATAATCTCAAAGCTCAGGTTACCGACATGGAGTCGTCTGGAGAATTAGTACCACAAGCGGTATCATTAAAAGTTAATCCGTCCTCATACAGGAGGTTATGACTTCATGAGCCCCAGCCGAGACGCCATGAAGTCTTGTGCCAAGAATACACCTGAACGACGGCACACAACTGTCACCAGCTCTGGGGCTGAGATACTGTGCGGTGCCTCACACTTTGATGCCAAGTTTAAAATACATGGCAACTATACAAAGGAATTCACCAAGTTTACAATTGAATATCATCATGAAAGTATCAAGCCGAGACGACAATGAAAACCCAGAACTTTGATCAAATGTTTCACTAAATTAGCACAAAATGCTCAAACCTAAATAAATAAAGATTCATTCAAATCCAATCCAACAATTGGGTCCCAAAAACTGGATGCATTCCCTGTACGAATCTATAAGCAGGCAGGTTTGGATATCCGAGTCAACTCGGATCAGTCTGTAGTTTGCTCTGAATATCAAATAATTAAGAGCCCATCCAACTTGCTTACTTAAAATTCATGCTTGTCTTAGCCCAGAAATATTGCTCAATGAATAAAGCAAACAAGGATTGCTTTAACAATGATTGACAAGTCCATCCATTAAACTTTCAATGTAAATATTTTGAGTCTCTGTTCATTCTCAAATTAGATCATTGGATTTCTTTGCTAAATAAATTCAATATCAAGAGTAATCAATCGCACAAGCTCATGATCAACTAACTATAAGTAATTTTATTTTACTTGCAATATATTGATATAAATTTAATATAATTAGTAAGAATATTAACTTGGCTGTTTTTTAATATTTTATGTTGATCACGGAGGTACAACTGTTAGCTGAACTTGATATTACAGCAGGTGGAGAATATCAAATTATTAAAATGTCCATAAGATTTTGAGTGAGAAAATGGTCAGAATTAATGATTCAGGTAAATGAACACTTTCTGAAACTCGTCCAACCACACAAGAATCTCAACGCTCGGATTACCGACATGGAGTCGATGACTGAAGGATTAGTAATGTACACCGCATCATTAAGAGGTAATCTGAGCAGCAGGTTAGATTCACTAGCAGCACTAAGAGATGATAGACTATGACAAAAACTAAACATGCACAAGCAAGGTGAACTGAAGGGCAAGATATTTAAATACACTTTAGAAAATTTATAACCCTCACCTGGAACTTACACAAGAAAAAATGGAGCAAAATATCAAAAATACTAAAGTATCAATTGAACTTTCATGGAAATCAATACCCCTAGAAAAAAAACAACCAAGTCCTCCTGAAGATAAAGGCATTGTTCAGCAATTACAGCCAAGTTCTTTTAAGATTAGAAAGGCCTATTCAAAGACAACTATCAACCTGGAGGAAAATGTTGCAGCATACAACTCTCTACAAAACAAGACAGTAGACCTACATTAGACATAAAATCATAGTGAATATTGATGAATTATTTACATTCACACTGAGAAAGGTTAAAAAATATTGCAGCCTCTTAGAGAATGACATGAAGAAATTCATGTTCCTTTTGGTATCTCAAACATTTTCATTTAACTATGTTTAAGCAAACCCAAATGATTACATAAACTACAGTATACATTAGACCTTTATCTGGGTGACATTTCTCTACCATTGCACAATAAACACAGATGACAGTGTAGCACATACCTGCTGCCCATTATATGTTATTTTAGCTGATGCCCAATTGTTACAACCATATATGGCGTCACTGAACTCGGGAATGATTACCAATGTCAAAGTTAAGTAAACTGAATCAACAAAAGAAGAAAAGTAAACTCAAGGTCTAGCACAAAAAACAGACGTCACACAACTATGCGCAGCCTAAGTAAGGCAAGACAAGATGCGGACTAGCCCATAAAGATCTCAAAAGATCTCAAGGAATGGAATTGAAAACTCCCAATCCAAGAAGACTTGAAAGATGTCAATAAAAATGCATAATAGAAAGCTCTCCAATGTATCGATATTTAAAACATTACAATTAAGTTTGCATCTTATGCAGGGCATTCTATTCATTGTGCAGCCTTTTAGTATTATTTGATATCAGTTTTTTTCAGAGTTGCAGAAATGTACTTTCAAAAGTTTAAAAGATGGGAAAATGTATTTTTACTGTACAAAGGGTCATTTGTTCCCTCCCAGCTATATAAGTTATGTTTTGATAATTTGTCAAATGGAATGTAAAACCCTAACCAATAAACCTTATGAAAATATGGTTCTAATTTCCACAAACTTTGTGTGGTTGCATTGGTTTTGTATGAGAATACTTCAAATATCTTTCTACAAGCTTTTTTTAAGCTTTGAAACCTAAAAATATTACTTTCTGCAATTCAGAAAAAAATCCTCAATGATACCAACTCAAAGCCTGAATGATGAATAAAACATGCTCTACACAATGTAGACTCGAATACTAATCACAATTTTTTCCTCTATCAGAAAAACCTGAAGATTATTTAATATATTTATGTCATACTCCTCAAAGCATTGCACTCATTATACAGCCCTATATTAATTTAATTGGCTGGAACACTTTTCGATTAATGTATTTACATATTCAAAGTGACAAGTTTGTATGTGGCACGCAACTTTTCTAGTAGATCTTGACTCATAAATAATAAATTTTAACATAAAATTAATTGCAAATAAATATATTTTTGAGACAGAAGACTTTATAGTAACTTATCAGTTACAATTGTACTGTTATATTTATTTTTACTTCCAAACTATCAACGGGTACCTCATAGCCATGGATATTGAATTCACAGGGTTTGTTGGTTATACAGAGACTGTAGATGCAGTGCAAGGCTTCTTAGGGTCATTCATTAAGAGGAAAACCTTTATTAGCTTCCATTTTGGAATAAAATAAAAATGCCATATGTCAAGATGGCCTAATCATTGGTTGAACATGTAAACTTTAACTTTTATTCAAAGGGATGTAAAGGTCTATAATCTACTTTATGACCAAAGAAAATGGTTAAAAACACCTTACACTACGCAATTTGTGTCATGCATTATTCTGTTTTCTACATATCTCTAGGCCGTCTTACACATATTCAGTTCAGGTCATGTCAGGTTTAGTTCAATTTAGTAAAATTGGCTATCAGACAACATGATTTGTTAACAACTTACAATGGGCACTGTTAATCTGTAAATAAAATTTAACTCACAGAGCTTTTGAATGAGCATGACAGAATAGAACTGTTTCCATATAACTTTCCTATGCTTCAAATCTTTCAAAAATTGATTTCTGGATTTGAGGAATGGTTAATTCATTGAGTTGAGACTAAAATCAAGGCTTTACTATAAATTGGATCCTCTGCTAATTATGCCTAGATAAGATAAATAATTACCTATCTGACCAAATTCATAATACCTTTAAAATATTAGTTTACAATTCTTGAAACTCTTGCGCAGACAAAACAATAAGGAATAACCAACAAAGCTTAGCCTAAAACGTTGATTCAAAGCACTACAGAAACAAACTAGGCTCACTTGTAGCATAAGTACTCAAGTTATTAAAATTGACCGGCAACTCTCAAATGCGGCACAGTCACCGTCCATGTCCTCTCCTTGGGCTGGAGCAATTCGAGGTGGGATATAGACTCACCTAAATTTTTGATGCCGAAAGATGAGAGTTGAATACCCAAACTACACGCCAAACGATATGCCATTACAATTTTGTTTGCTGTTTTATAATATTGAAACCAACAGAAGTAAAATCAAACTTTTCTCAACACCAAAAATATTGAACACAGCGGCACACGCTTCGCAGTTCGTATCCTGTGACTGGCCGACCTTGAAATGAGGTTTTCCTAAACTGGTTTGAAGAAAATTGCATTTCAAGCGTACACTGTTTGAGATTTAAAAAATGTTTCCAAAATTTATAGTTAATATCAATGTGAAAAATGACGAGCAATATCTTTTCAAATTCCAAAAACAGGAAGCCATAAAATCTACAATGAATTTGACGTCAGCAAATAAAACATATTATGTGGATTTGAGTTGTGCAATAATAATGTTACTATAATACGTATATCAAAATAGAAATTTGTAGCTATGAATAGCCCCATTATGTATTATACTAACATATTGTTACTAAACTAGTCAAAAAGCATTTTATGCTCTTAAAATTAGTTTATTAGGTCTCATTTTCTGCCTCTCCTAGCCTCGGACGGAGTTGATAATTTTTATAATTTTAATCTTTAATAATTTTTGAATTAAAATTCAATTTAATTTAAATATAAATTTAAAATTGAATTAATCACTTTTATTTATGATTTCAGCTTAGTGAATTCAGTTTTAAAGATTTTTTACCACATTGCCGTAGGCAAAGGCGATCAGCTAACAAATTAGATATAATAATTTAAAATGTTGATATAACTTGCATTTTTATTACGCCACTGCCCATTGATTTACCATATACTGTGTCACGTATGCCACATTTTCTGGGAATAAATGATTATGTCTTTCTCTCTAACAGCATGAGCTTACACATTACAACTTTGAACTCTCATCACGCCGTTAATATGCATCTCGCAAAAATTAGATAGTACAAATAGTGCAGCCGTACAGCTCTAACTTAAATTATAAATGTTTTATTCCGCACAATTCGTAACAAGTGGAACTATCTTACGTATCAGACAAACAAGATTGTCCAATCAAAATTCAAAACTACATGCTTTGAACTTACGCGATGATTTTGGTTAATTTCAACTTCTGATACCTATTTCTAAATTAAGATTCACAATTAGAAGTTTCAATTCTACTTTCACACTTGATTTTAAGGCTGTTGTCTCACAGTGTGAAAACTCGATTGTACCATGCTTTCAATGTAACTGATTTCGGAATAAACAACTTTTCTTTTTTCTTTCATAATATTTCACGTGAATCATAACTCTTTCGTTATCATTTTGCGGTCTTCCTTATGTATAAGAGAATCTAGGTTGCAATAGCCCATCTTCGCACCAAAATTTTTTTTATGAAGCATGCACAACGATCAGAGCACACAACGATCACACAATGTTTCTAAGAGAATTTAAGTTGCAATAGATTATCTTTACACTGTAATTTTTGTTTAAGAGGTGTTTAGAGTTAATATTTCACTTTTCGTGCTCAGTATAAAATTATGAATCACAATTCGAAGTTTCAACGTGATTTCCACCCGTAATTTTAAGGTTGTGGTCTTACTGATCACAATCATAAGTTTCATTGCGAGTTCTGCATTTTAATTTTAAAGCTGTAATTTTCAACGTGACTTCTACCCGTAAATTTAAGGTTGTAGTCACTGATCACAATCAAAAGTGTCACTTGACTTTCACATTTTAATTTTAAGGCTGTAATTTTACTGATTGAAAACCCGGTGTACCATGCTTCTTATGTGAATGAGATCAGAATAAAAGATTTTTCTTTTTTTCTCTTTTTATTTGTTTCTTTCTTTTGGCTCATGAGTAGAATTTAATAATGGAATTAAGTTGGGCTTCCCACCATTGACAACACTAACAATTTCTTGATAGAATTTTTCAACATCTTACTCTAGTTCAGAGTAGAGGCTGCAACTTTGAACTGGCTTATTAAAGTTGAGTATATATAATACTATAGGGAGAAATTATTATGTGATTTATGTACTAGAGTGCTGAATCGTAACTCTACTTGACACTGGCTTGGAACCAACCTCGAAACCGATTTGAAATGCGCCAAAACTGAAAAACTTCTTTACCATAGAAAATTCTTGACCAAAGCTGTGTCAAGGGCGGTTGCCGAGTTTGATGTCGAGAAACGACATTCATGTGAGTTATTTGAGAAATAAAAGTAGTTCGTCGATGTAAAGAAGAAAGCATACAGTAAGCAATCACAAAGCAATGTCGTTTTTAAGCTTTCTGAAGTACACTTGATGAATTTTGAATGATCGATTCCCGAAGAAAAAAAAGTACGTACAAATTTTCTTACATGTATGTAGACGCATGAGAAAATTGAAATACAACAGTTTACTGAAAAGTTCATCCTTCACATAATAAATAATGAGAAAATATTTTCAGACTGACTAAAACTAGTTTGATGTACAAGAAGAAATTATTTCGTACCCAGTTACCAACACAGGTGCGTAAAGAACTAATGCAAATTTTAATATCTTATACTCGGATAGGGTCTCTAAAATATTTTTTAAACAATGACAAGTGGGAATAATAACGTCAACTATTTTACACTGTATTTGAGTTAAATTAAAGTGAATTAAAACTTCCGCATTAATTCACACTTTGGAATAGATTTAAATTTTGTTATAATTTTGCAGTTTATCGTATGTATTAAAGAATCTAGGTTACAATGTGCCATCTTTGCTCTGTAACTACTATATTAAGAGATATTACCAAGTTTTACTTTCAGTGCTTAAGAATGAATTTAGAATCACAATCCGAAGTTTCAATGCTACTTCCACACGCAATTTTTGAATTTTAGTCTTACAAACCCCAATTAGGAGTTCCATCGAGACCACCAAGTTTTAATTTTAAGGCTGTAATTTTAATAATTGAAAAACCGAAAGGTGTATACTTTGTGCGTGACTGATTTCCGAATAAACGATTTTTCTTTCCTTCTTTTTTTTAACGTAAAAATTATTTAGTCAGATTTATATTTTACGAATGTTTCACTAAACTAAAGGATCGAAAGGAGCCGATGGCTCAATAATGCTAACCCTGGAAAGTTTAGGATTTTTTCGTACGTAGTATTATTTTTCTTATACAAAACTTCGATACCATCGTAAATTTAGCGAAAATACTCGTGTGCATTTTATAATGGCTGGTACAGTTTGATACAAAATAAATAGTTCTCCTAACATAGGAATAAATGAAACACATCATTTATACATTGATTTTCAGATGCAAGAAGGATGATTTTAGTTTGAAACTTTTTTCCAATTAAACATTGTACCACATAAATTGTCCAGAATGAAACTCGTCCATAAATTGGGACTAAGAGTTATTAACCTCTAATCGGAAAAAATCCCCTTTGCATTGTTGAACTGAAGATTTAACCAGAAAATGTAATAAATAATGTTATCGCCAGGGGACGTTCGTATTCGGTGGTTCTGGCGATTACACAATCGAGGAAAATGAGTGAACCATAAATGCCAATAAATTCCACTTTTGTTTAGCGAACATGAATATTAAATCCTTTGACAGAATCTACTACTATTAAAGTATTTTCAAATGGGCACAAGAAATTCGCCAGTGGGATTGTAAAAGAAGTATTGTTGCCCAGGGCTTGCCATAAGAGCATGAAGAAATAACCTCCTTTTAGAGATAATTTGACACCTAAATCCTTTGTTTTAGGTTGAAAATTTTGCGTCATAAAAAATGGTTAAATCCGTGTTTTTAAATCTGTAAAACGAGTGCTTTTTATTTAGATTCACCGTTATTTCAAATCGTTAAGATAAACTAGTTTTGTGAAGGGTTAGGTTGAGTTGAGGGAATTTATTTATAAGGGCTGCTTTGGTCAAGTACGGCATGAACGTGAAATGACAGCAATCCATACAAGCATTTTGCCTGATCAAAACTCTACGGTGTTTAAAACTAACATTCAACTATCTCTCATCCATTAATAGGAATTAGCACGTCGAACTGAATACAGGGAATAAAATTCTTTAAATGACAATGAAATAAAAATTCATTATTATATTTTAGTAATATTTTACCTCGTGTAATTTACTGAACAAAATCATGTGCCTCTTTAACCGTAGATTTGCATTGGATGCCAACTACAGTAATGGATGCGTAGTTTGCTGTGCACAAATGTGACAACAGTCAAGTTTCTTCATCATATAAAATAAAACTGAACCATGGATACGCTTCCCGTCTCTTCGTTTACTTTGAAATCACCTCAAGACATTTTGTGATCAATGAAACGTACCGGCATGAAAAAAAGTACGTATGCTTCCTTTAATTAAAGAAGATATTTTTATTAAGCATATATGTCTGCAGTGCGTCACCCTGGAATGGTAGCCCTGAATCTAAGGTGATGTGAAGGAGAGACTGTTAGTCTTAAGTCCACAGGAAAAAATGGAAGGTAAATTGCTGGGTGTGAGAAGCCCGGGTTAAACCGTTCAGCAATTGTTTTTGCAAGAACTGTGATTTTAGTGTTTCTTGGGTGGCCATATTCCTATATGCAGCGAGGCAGCCCCCTGCAACGCTTAGTTTTATGAAAGAAAACGAAAATGAAGTTTTTTTAAATAAAGTCAATACACACTGGTGCAGTCCATCACTACACTCTAAAATGAATTATCATGAGAGTTGTAACTTTATGCTCTATTGAAGTTATTTGGTTGAATATATTCTGTGACAGGTAATATAATATAAGATGCTATTGGCTTAACTACTAGGGGCTAGAATTGAATATATAAGTACACAGAAACAACATCAGGAAATAAAGGTAGAAGGACGTGTGTTGTAGAAAAAATAAATTAAAAAATGTATTTAGGATGCATAAAATCACAGACATTCTAGTTTTTTGTACATTCCTTTTTTGTGTTACAATCTCACATAGCCGCGTGTTTTAAGTATTCATATCTAGTTTTGCAATGTTTTTCATTACAAAAATATTCATTAATTGGACCACCAGAGTTGGGTGAGCCACAGGGAATGAGGAATAGGTTTGTCAAGTGCAACCTTGGGTGAAAAGTGCCAAGCTAAGTCGCATAAAATGGATTGATTAACCGCCACATTGACTGACGAGTGTCAAGTTAGGTCACAAAAAATGGATTGATTAACCGCCACATTGACTGACGAGTGTCAAGCTAAGTCACGTAAAATGAATTGATTCGCCGCCACATTGATGGGCGAGTGCCGAACTACGCCATATTCATCCTGCACATTAGCCTGTAACCTATAGCCTAGTCTTCGTCTTTAGATGGAAAAGCAAGAACAAATGTTTTAATTGTCCGTTTTTCTTCTACTTATGCTTGCCTTGGTAAAATAACTGGGGAATCTCGAAAAGAGAAGCTCATTGCTTCAGAGCAAAAAATAAAATTAGAGTGTCTTAAATTCTTTAGGTTTAATTAAATTGAGGTATTCTGAGGACAAATTTTGTATAATTTTACAACACGGGAAAACATTCCAATTGCGTAATTTAAAACGCTTTGTTTAAAAGATTAAAAGTTATTACAAAAACTATTGATCTGTATAACTGAACATCCTTACAATAGATGTAAATCTGTTGTTCCCAACGTAGTAAGGCGGCGACTAATTAGTTCTTAGCGTCTTTAATTCATTTTTCGCATTAAACAAACTTGTTTTTTGTTTTTTGTTGGCTCGTTTGAATGAATGATTGAATTTAAAGAAACGTGAATAGGTTATCTAAGACAAATACTTGACGCGTCACAATCGTTGCAAAAGTTGGATGTTGAGTTGACACTCGTTACAGTGAAGCAAAAGTTCAATTCTTGTGTGATTTAAAAGTCCCACTCTACAGGGCGGAAAGGATAAGGGTAGAAGTGGAATTTGTGCCGTGAATTTAGTTGCCTCTATTTCCGAGTTCTTAGTTTGCTGCTGCCTTACCAGAAGCGTCTCGGCGGCCTATCCTGAATTCCAGACTTCCCAACGCTGATTCTCAATCGAGCTCTGGATTCTCGACCACCGACCATGGACTCGGCAGCTGAGCATGCAATCTTCACTGCATACCGCGCCGTCTTAGCACTCTCCGTAATTTCTGCGCTGTCACTGAGATTCTGCATTGTAAACTCTGCGCTGTGCATGAGATTACGCGCTGCAGATTCTATGCTGTTCATGAGATTCTGCGTTGTCCCTGAAATTCTGTGGGGTCTCTGAGATTCTGTGGGGTCTCTGAGATTCTGTGCTGTCCGGGAGATACTGTGTTTTCCCGGAGATTCAGGTTGTCCTTGAAATTTTGTGTTGTCCCTGAGATTCTGTGTTGTCCCTGAGATTCTGTGTTGTCCCTGAGATTCTGTGCTGTCTCTGAGATTCTGTGCTGTCTCTGAGATTCTGTGCTGTCTCTGAGATTCTGTGCTATACCTGATATTCCGGGAAATCCCTGAGATTCTGTACTGTTCCTGAGATTCTACACTGTCTCTGAGATTTGGCGCTGCAGATTTTGTGCTGCCATTGGCCCGCTGTATCCTGTTCATTTTTAACAAGCAATGGAACCCACCTTCGCCTCCTACGTATACTGCCGGTCCTCACTGTCCCACCGCCGTATTTTGTGGTTGAGAACCGCATCCAGTCTACGGTCGGACTCTTGCTATCGTCTGGTTCCACCCCTGGTTTTTCAACTAACAGCAGTGAGTGGCTTATGACAGTCTGTTGCAGTTTAGGAACTCTCCACTGTGAGATTATCAACTGATGATTGGGCGCAGTTTACAACTGTCCACTACACAACATTCTCCCATGGAGGTTTCCTGTTTTACTTTGAATTTGCCTTCGGTCACTCGGCGACCTGAATGAGTGACAACAAAATGCACGGAAGAAGCTGAAGCCGTGTAAGCGAGTACGATAATTAGCAAATTTTTTGGACATTTTAACCTGAAACAAGACATTATAAAAACAAGAAGAGAGCTTCGTTTGGGTGCAATAATTAACCCTCATCAAACTATACCTTGTAACGGTGATGCTATGAATTTAGGTCCGTAGCAACACGCAAACACTTAGCAAGCAACAATTTTTTTGGGACGTCATGTTTATATCAGAAATTCGCGCTAGCTGGGCTTCCCTCAAACTTAATTTACTTATTTCGACGCACGCAGAGCCCTGCACGGCTTCACCTCAAGCAGATTCTTGCCTAGTGACGTGTCTTTGAGCACGCACACTGTCTCGAGCCTGATAACATATTAGGCTATTTTTACAAAGCCCTTTAGGACATTCTAAGCTTTTCTCGTGGCTGCAATATTAGGGCTTGCCAACAGAAAATTATGCAAATTTTGATGATGAAAGACCTAAAGGCCGCCGCTCGCGAAACCTCGCAAAAAACAGCCAGGACGGCGCTGAGCTTCGATGGATGTTGCTGCTCAGATGAATCCAAATTATGCCAGGCATTGCAGCCGGAAATTTGTTTTCTAATGGCATGGAAATTAGCTCGCAGTTCGATGATCACAATTTCGTTTGCATTCTAGTATTAGGTTGCGGTATCAGCGTTGCAGGCCTGATTTTAATGCATCCTGATGGATGAATTCTCAGAGTAGAGGATTGATGTTCTCAGGCAAGATTTCTGAGAGTATTGGCAATTGTTCTGATGTTCGTATTGGCAGGGAAGTAGACAAGCTTTATTCGGTTTGCGATCGTATGATTCATATTATATAATGATTAAATGATAAGCTCATTATTCATAGAATACCGAGGAAGAAAAATGAAGTTTGTGTTGATAACACAGCAAATCAGTTCCATTTCGATGTGATTTTTTTTCATTGAATTTAAAACTGGATTTTTTAACGGAATTTTCAAATGTCTTGATCGTGATTTTTTTTCTCATTTTAAGAAATCCAATGTGCATTTATTACCGCTTGAAATATTTTCTTTTGGGTGAACGAAATTATGAGGCCACATTGAGAAACTTTGAGCAGTAAAGATGAATTTCGAAGAATTGGGTAAATATTTCTTTAGGGCGAATGAATATTCTAGAAAATTCCAAGGTGAGAACTGTTTACCAGCAAACACGTGCTCTCGTGCACGTACATACGAAGCTGAACAAAGTACGATGAGCGAAGACCTGTCTGTGAAGCATGGTAAAAAATGTGGTGTAATGTACTCCTAAACTCTCTCTACATATGTATGGTCGAACACTACATAGTCTTCATGTTTAGAACGGATAGATAAAACGGTAAAAATTGAGAAAAATGTTCACTTGCGGACAAATTCGTCTTATTCATTTATCAGCTGGGTCTTCATGCCGTCAAACTGACTATAAAACTCTTATGAAATAGTGCAATTTTCAGTATCACTGATGCAGATTACCCTCTTTGACATAGTCTCGTTGATTAGGAACACGTACCCTCAGAATCTCGACCCATAAACTAAAATGTTCTCCTATCGAATTCTCTCAGTTCTTAAACCAATGGTTACTCATAAAAATGAACAAATAAGTATGTAAAGTTACGTATTGTAAAGTAGTTTAGATATAGCTCGAGCGTCTGCCTGTACCTGTTTTCAATTACAAAAAAGGTCAAAGATTTTTTTAAACATTGATTCAACTTTAAAACTCCATTTTAAGTTTCGTAGAGCTCCATTTTAAGTTTTGCTCGTTGAAAACTGATCGCTCTCGGGGATCCAGATAAAGGTTTCTTCATTCACGAATCGTATTGAACCCCGCAAGGGACCGCATCTGCGCAAAGTGCATTAATTCCCATCAATACTAGGTTGAAAACGAATTAAACATATCAAGCTTGACTAACAAGCTTAAAAGTTTCCACGGTAATTCAGTGCAATACAGCAGTTAAATCCAGTTTTTATTACTGCATTAAAAAGCAGCCTTACAAAACACAGTAGGATTCTTCGGCCGAGCTCACGATGGCTGTGCCGTGTTCAGAGGAACACTCAAGAATGTAGGGCCTGTCCGTAAGGTACAACTGCTAAGATTATTATTTATAACTGTTTTAAGATCATGTGACACCCACCTAGTAACACTAGAGGTTATTTCCACCATTCAAGTTCCAATTGCAATGTTAACGCGAGAGGAATTAGATATATATATATTTAGTACGATCTTAAATTAAAAAAGTTTTGATAAAACAAATTTTGCAGAAGGTTTTCTTGAGCTGGCAACTTAAAGTTCACACCAGACAGACACAATTCTTTTCGCTGAGACAGACGGACGGACGGGCGAGCAGGCAGACAGACAGACAGACGGACGAGCAGGGCAGGCAGGCAGACAGACGGACGGGCGAGCCGGCAGACAGACAGACAAACAGACGGACGAGCAGGGCAGGCAGACAGACAGACAGACGGACAAGCAGGGCAGACAGACAGACAGACAGACAGACGGACGAGCAGGGCAGGCAGGCAGACGGACTGGCGAGCCGGCAAACAGACAGACAGACAGACGGACGAGCAGGGCGACGAGTAAAAGACGACAACGAAGCCGAGGTGCCAGGGACGGTTTCGAGTCCTCCTGCCAAATGAGAACTTCGGAAAAATGAACGGAATTCCTCGTGAGGAAGAGTAGCGCCTTTCCTGGGCGTATTTAAAAGCACTCTTAAAAAGTCTCGGCTCTTCTCTTGAACTTCATTTGAGCTTCCTTCAAAAATACGTTCCATCATCAGCCGCGGAAATGGGCGTTCATTTTTTGCTCCGAGTTCCGAGAATTAGTGAAAGGCTCAACCATTTTTTATGTAAGGAATCTTAATATCACCTGTAAAAAATCTTGCGGTACAGCAAACGGCGCAGTTGGCCGTTTGATGTTCGTGCCCATTCGGGTCATGTCTTCAGGGAGATTAGGCAAAAAATTGACCTCAAACTCATAACTCAGAATTCATCGAAAAATATGCATCTGCTGGAGGTGTGTTAAGCCCTTTTCGAATAGAAATAATGATCGAATTTTCTTGATTTGAAAAGCAGTTTTTTTGGATGTAGGCATGTGGTATACTTATTAATTTTAAATGAGAGTCTACAGAGACAAGCTCTAATGATGTAGAGAGAGTCTATGCAGTTATGTATGCATTAATCCGAACGTCAAGATCTCGCTGTGAAAGCTGCAGTGATGTTAGTACGGATTGAAAAATGAATTACTCTGTTTAATTAGTGATAATTTCCCTGTATACACTTACCATTCCTGAACAAAAAAAAATTAACTCATATCTTTTAAGTACAATTTTACTTACAAATACTCAGTGTTGTCTTCGTGTACTGGAACCGCCCATAAAATTCACTTCGATCGTTTTTGGCTCTAGTAAAATGCCCAACAAAATATCCATTCAAATTTTCAGATTAAAATACTTTCAGACTTTGCTACGTGCAAGTGTAACATACTCAACGTCATATTAAATGTTTCTGAGAATTTAATTTAACCATTACCTATAAGTTGAAGAAATTATGCTTAACTCATCGTTTTACTTTGCCAGCGAGAATCTACATATATCTACACCACGAGTGGTTTCAAATTGGGAACTCGAGCAGCAACAAGGATGTGGAAGCAACAATAGGGACCTGAAAGCAACATGAATATGAAAGCAACAACACGGTTACGGGCAGAATTTTGAACTGAATTGCACATAGGGGCTGAGTACGAGAGAGCAACTTGGCACGTACCGTGTTTGGCAGGAGCAAACAGCCTCTGCGCCGCGTGTTTGCCTTCGTCACATTCACTATTCATCAAACTCAACACTGGATTGCTGCTGAATCTTTTCCTCTCGTTCAAGCTCCTAGCAATCCTCGAACTGCTCTGTGAAAAATAGGCAAACATGAGGCAGTTTGCCGTGAAAATTCTTACTGCAGTCACACGGGAAGTCCCTCGGGGACGTGTCGTTAATTCAAAGGGCCTCACAACAGTGCGAGATCGCTCACTTGGAATTATGTTCGCAAATTCTGTTCAAAATGACCGGGTGACTTCCACGTCCTTTTTCGAAGTATGGAAATTGAGCCCCGATTGCCGTCAACACAAAAGTTTAGTTGATGGCGGTGAAATTTTCAAGGATATTTCTATGAAGGACATTAGGAGTGTTTTGAACTCTGAAATGAACTGAATTTGCGGCTGTCGCAGTACGTAAAGAAATAAAATGTGTCCAAAAGATACACCACACAACATCGATGTGTATTGTATGAGCTGAAAATGAAAAAATTCCATTTATTCTGTAACTTTTTATAGCAAATGGTCTTCCAAATTTATCGAATGCTGTTTATTTCTGGCCTCTGTGCTTTTCAGGTGTTTTCAGCTAATTTCGAACTGTGATTTTACAAGTTTTTGTTTCTAATTAGACGGCATATGGATATGGCACCTCAAAAATCATGTTTCATAACATGAGCGGAATTAAGTTAATTCCTGTGAGCTTATTACGCAATTTTCGGTTAATATATTCGAAGTTCAGAACAAATAATATGAAAGTTGTGCCATCTAAAGTATGGAGAGAACAATTCTAGCATTACGGAGGAACAGATTTGTTACAAACATGTACCGTATGTGGTTTGTCTGAAGTGCAAGGTCTAACAAAGAATACGTCAGCTACGCAATAAAAAGCAGTTTTCCGTTTGAGAAGTTCAAGGCGAGCATTATCGCTGCACAAAGGAACTTTAATGTCCGTTGAAAGCTTTTACTTGCTTTCTAGCTGGTCGTGAGCCGTAGGGACATGCAAGGGTGAGATGCTCAGCGTCCCACTCTTCTATTTTATCTTCTTGTAACTTTTTAAAGATTATTTTCTTTTCTTCTTGCTAGAAATTTCAATTCCTTGGGTGGATCGAGCTCAAATAAATCTGGCTACTTTCAATCCAACTTTTGCAGTTGCATCAATCTATCCTAATGATATGTCGCCATAGTCTATGGAAGAAACAGACGTTTGTGTTGCACAAAGAGTGGCAGTAATGAGTACTGGAATAAATCTTATTTTCCACTGTTATTACATAAACAATATTCTTAGGCAGTCTTAAATAGAAAACCTGACTGAACTTCCAGCAAAGCTTTACTTCGAAAATTTTAGCCAATAAATTTTGCTCGATTTTCCAGGTATAGGAATTTTAAATTTTACTCGATAGTCACGCAATTAAATGTTTCCAGCCTTATTTCGCTGAAAAATACTCGTTTACGTGGTGCGAGAGTGAACTTTTTTCAAGCTACGAAAGAACAATTCAAAAATGCCGTGCTACAGAGGACGGAAATTTTGACGAGGGCGGTGAAGCCTCGAGGCTCCACAAAACTCGCAATATTCGGAGCCTGGCGCAATACGCCTCGTCCAGCTCGCAGGGCGTCAGCAATTGCAGGTTTTACAGCCGACCTGGACATGAAAATGGCAAGCATCTTTATGGTTATGGCGCAAAAATATACGCTCCACCATATTTGAGGAAGAATGATGCTCCGATCCTGGCAGTTCCGGAAATTTTTCTAGCGTTTTTGAGGTAGAGAAAATTTCTAAAAGAGCGGTGGTTTGACGTTTTGAAGCACCAGAGAAGACTTCGAGAAATTTATTTGCAAAATTCGTGCGTTCATTCAGGGTCTTAATAGTTTACTACGGAGCTTAAAAACGAAAACACGCGCGTGCAAGTTGTGTGTTCTCCCAGGCACAAGGTTTCAGCAATCACGCTCTCAACAGAAAGTACATGCGAGACCTTGGCAATTTCAGAAGAAAGTTACGCAGTAGAACATAGCGTAACAGACAGAGAGAGAGAGGAGCCATGATAGTGACTTTCATTTAACTCGCAGAAATTGGGGTTCTATATCTAAGACACCGACGATGAGCGTTGGTGTAAAAATGAACATACAGTGTGAGGTCAGAAGTAATTGAATGCATGAGATTTCATTTTTTATTGAATATTTAGCCAGCAGAATTGGTAGAACTTACATAGAATGTTCATATTATAATGTAGAGGGAAATATAAAATAAAATTCTTCCTTTTACAAGTCTAAAACTATGTAGCTGTAAAAGGGCATAAATCTTTCTGGAAATTATTCCTTGAAAATGAAGCTCAACTATTAAATACCGTGTATGTTTTGAGAATTTTGTTTATTTCCGGCATGATATTCCTTTGGTGACTATGCTACGACGGCTCTTCGCTGACTAAACGTCTGAATCTAAACTGGACTAAGTTGATTTTTGCTCTCGAAACATCTGGAATGTTCTACAGGTAATTCAGATAAAATATGATCGAAAAAATACCATGGTTATTATGTGAAAATTGTTTAATAAAAATTCTTGAATACTTTTTCTTGAGAAATATACATGACTTTAATGTATATGAAGCCGTTTATTTTTAAAGCTCCGTACTGTGTTTACAATTTCTCTCTTTGTTTACGAGAATTTCTATTCTGTTGAAGTCTCAAGTATGTTGGCATTGAGACCAGGGAATTTTATCCGTTTCATTCGATTTGAATAAACAAGCGGCGCTCGTAGGTGCGACACTCAAAAGTACTTTTTAATTCGAATTGTTTACTGTCAAAAGAACATAGTTAAAAGTCTTCGTCTGACGAATATTCACACTTACGCAAAATTAAAAACAACCGATAGTAAAATACTTTTTATTTAAGAAAAAACTTTCATTAAAAGTAGAAAACATTGGTAATATAAGCGCGCCAGACAAATAATTAGACACCTCCTGCTAATATGGTGTTGGACATTCACGAGCATGAATAATGGCGGTAATTCTGCGTGGCATTGAGTCTGAAAGTGTGAAGTGTCCAGAAACAGCAGGAGACGTTTGACATTTCACTGTAATTCCTTGCTTGAGGACATGGAATTCTGGTCGACAATTCAGGACCAGAACAATTTCGGTTACAATTTTCATGCAACAACAATTTTTCCCTGAATTGTCGTATGTATTGTATTGTCTCCATTGCTAGTAAAACTGCATAACAGAGCGGCATAAAGCAATTCCTCTACTTCCTTTTCTGGGATTCCCTAAGCCCTACCATATGCAATAATACCTTTTCACCATTCCGAACCGTCTTGCTTTCGACCCATCGCTGTGGAACAACTTAGAAAAAAAGCTTTACTTTGCCTACTCTGAATGAAGACTGGTGCCATTTCAGTACTTGCATATGATCAAAGCTTCAGTCACGACTTTGAAAACTGACTGATGAACACTCTAAATAACTGTAGCTCAAAAAACAATAAGTGACTAATTTGTTGTCCGAGGAGTTTTTTGGGAATTTGCAGACTAATTTTTCTAAAGGTACGAGCTTTATCTGAAGCGTAATCAAAAGAAGTGATATCATTCATTCCTTGCACTTGAAATATACGTAGAGCTGCCTTATCTGCGATTTTGACTGCGGCGAAACTTCTTCGGGGTCTCGAGGATTGTTTCGTTGAAGCCTCAAGCTGCAAGTTGTTGATGCTTTCGTGCTTGCTATGCCTGTTGTTTAATGTAAGGTAAAGACCAGTACCATCTCACGCATTGTTTTTATTCATAATTAAAGTTATCATAAAACGATTTCGGATTGAGGCCAATTTCTCCCTTGGATTCATATTCAAACCAAGATATTGGCGGTTGATTCTAATCGGCCCAGTCTTGATCTGAGGTCTGGATCCGAGATTTCTTGGAGATCCACATACTGTCTGATGCTTTGGTGCACTCTAGGCGTGCATTTCAGTCGCTGAAATTAACCTTATTTCAGAGTCTGAAATTCCCAGACGTTCACGTGAGTGTTGAAAATTCTAGAGAACTGTGTCAAAGTCTAAAATTTTAAAATTCTATTTTATAGTTTGAAATTCTTCTACTCTCACACCTTAGTGTTAAATTTTCAGACACTCCTTTTATGGTTTAAAATTATCTGACAATCATGTTACGGACTAAAATTCTGGTACTCGTGTTAAGGTCTAAAATTCTGATACTCGTGTTAAGGTCTAAAGTTCTGATACTCGTGTTAAGGTCTAAAATTCTGATATTCGTGTTAAGGTTCAATATTCTGATACTTGCGTTAGGATCTAAAACTCTGATACTTTCGTTAGGGTCTAAAAGTTTCCGACACTTATTCGTCACTCATTCAGGATTTCCAGGCATTCGTCTGAAGATCTAACATTCCCAACACAAATTTCCAGGCTTAAATTCGGTCCCGTGTTTACTTTTGATTTCTTCCAGGGAGCTCAGCGGCCGGCAGCGGCCTGGCAGTCTGCCGGCAGCGGCCTGGCAGTCTGCCGGCAGCGGCCTGGCAGTCTGCTGGCAGGGTTGTGGCCACTCTGCCTGGCTGGGAAAATGTAAATGTGCCTTATTAGAGTTTTTATTTAGGGCGTTTAATGAATAATTTTGCCGCCCAACGAACTACGAGAGCATTCCCAAAAAATAATTTGTATAGTCGCGAGTTTTCAACACATCGTCATCAATGTTAATATCAAATTCTTCAACCCTTTTATTTCCTCAAAGGAAGAGAGGAAGGGTGAGGGATTAAATATCAAGAGCTTTTTTTCAAATTACGAAATTGACGCACTTCTCAGAGTTCTTGTAAACACGGAAAAGATGTTCTCAACTACACGTTCCTGGCCTATTCTCTCCTGAGTCGCAGCGTCACTTCGGCCGACAACGTTACTTGTCAAAAGACGCGTTACTTCACAATGTTACTTCTCACCTGCATAAATTATGCGAGTGGTACATACCGTCAGTATCCCTGGCGCCATCTTTCCTTCGTCTGTGAAGTTGATATATTCACGTATCCTGATTTATTCATGGGCTTTTCATGTGTCCGAGTGTCGAAAAGCTCTCGACTGAAAACGTAATTCAGGAAAAAGATCCCGGAGATCTGCTCCAGAAATGTGGGAGTGAGGAGGAGCCTCGAGTTGTTCGAGTCCCGGACTTGATGAGTCAGCAGGACTAACTTAAAATATGCAGCCGTCCGCACTAGCTGCCGCTCGGGCCGGGCTTGTCCCTGCTCCCATCTCTTGGCTGCCGCAGGGCTCTTGGCTGACACAGGGGTCTTGGCTGACGCAGGGCTCTTGGCTGACGCAGGGCTCTTGGCTGACGCAGGGCTCTTGGCTGACGCAGGGGTCTTGGCTGATAGAGATCTGTTGGCTGACCCACATCTCAGGACCCATCTCACGTGCCAGCAAATCCCGTACGTTGTAGCTTAAATATGTATTGTTAATTCGCGGTTGCAAGAACATCGCAAAATATCTCTTACATAATATTTTGTAGAGGTATTGCGAAAGCTGTAATGTAGATTTAGTTTATATTAAGTTACTTGTTTCAGATACAAAAATTTCTTCCTGACAAGCACATAATTTCTAACGCGCATAGTAATGCTATTCTGTTCGATATTTGAATGTAAAAAAACAGGTGGGGTATGTGAAGTGCACAGCACCGTATTTTTGGTTTGCTGAAATTCGTTAGTAAGCACCAGAGTACTACTGTTTGTCGGACAATCTTTGAGTTACCCACACTGATGCCACTTCATTTTAAAAAGGACAGAATTTCTTACTCAAATATTTCATAACAATGTCAGAACTCATAATCATTAATTTATGGCGATATTTCTTAATATATTAATAGACAAAATAGGATGCGAGTAAGTTGAGAGCCCAAACTTCATATTTTTATCTAATTTTACAGAGGGTAAAGCCCTAAACATTCAATGCATCATCGTGAGACGAAGTAGGATCATGCACTCAATATTCCAGCGTCAGCCTCTGCAGCTCGCTAAGTCAGTCCCTGCACCTGATATATCGCCCATCAGCTTCCCATTATAACATTTATTTCTATAATACTTAAACTCTGATCATCTTGCTTGAAGCCGTGCGCACTCTCCAGTTATAACATAGGGCAGAAATTCAAAACTCATCGCTCAGTAATCAAATACAGGCTCTCCCATCGTATCATGGTTACGTCACATTGGTACTAAAGTTAAATTTCATTGGATTTGGGTATTTATATTTATAACAAAATAAAGAAGAATCAATAGCGGCTAAAAAAAGACTTTAAAATATGTAGTGACACAATGGATTGGGGTTGTTTGTTCTCCACAAAATATTGTCAACAGTGAAGTTGTCAGCGATGGTTGAAGGCAAATCTGAATGCGTTGTAGTTTGTTTCAACGCTTTAAAACCAAGTCATGAGATGTTTTGATTTCATATGACTTTAATCGGAGTTTTTCGTGTACAAAACTTTTAGTTATGAAAATGAACGATAGGTTGCCCATACAGAGAACATATTTTTATGGAAATGTACTCTTATGCTTAGTTATAAGTACCTTAAGTTTAAGAATCCGTATCTTAATTTGCCAAAATACCCGATATCCAGCAACATGGCAAGTCTTAAAAATACATTTGTAGTTTAAAAGTTTCCCGGGTAAAAAATTACTCACCTGTTACTGATATAGTATAGGACCTCCACGACTGCGAAAAATGGCAGCAATTCTGCATGGCATTGAGTCTACAAGTGTCCTAATGTACACCTGGTCGATTTTAAGCCACTCTTGCATCAACTGATCTCGTAGTGCGGCCACAGTACGTAGACGATCTTCTTGACGTTTTACTTGTCGTTCTAGGTGGTCTCACAAGTTTTCTATAGGATTCATGTCTGGGGACTTAGCGGGCCAATATGAATGCCTGACTTATTCTGAATAACTATCATGTAAATTAATGACAGCTCTAGCCCGACGCCCCCAGCAGTTGGTGTCTTCAAAAGGAGTTCGAAAAACGATAAACTGGTACTCGAAAATGAACAGGTGACTAATATTTTGTCCGGGGAGCTTATTTACGCTCTAGCCAACCATTTGGGAGTTTTACAGCCTTCAAAGAAAAAGAGAGAGCTACGAATGCTATATCAAACATTGCTGTACCAAGCATTTTGAATCGTAAAATGTATCTTCGAGAAGACGAACCACTCTTAAAAAATAAGACGTAAAAATGACACAATTATTAAACTGTTCTAGTGTAATATTTATGGAACTTGGCTGTTTCTAACGAGACTGCAAATCTTCTAAAGCATATTTAAAATTTCCACATTTAAGTTACAAAGTCAAAACTGATTCTTTCATTTCCATGAAAGAAATATTTTCCAATTGTTTTTAGCGCACCGCTTCAGGCTTTTCAAAATTCGGAAAAAGCCGCTGCAGAATTTTGCTTCAGCACCAGACGGGTTTCTTGAAGAGACCAATTCTGTCCTACAGTCCTACTGTCTTCAAAAAATAACTACACAACGTTAAGAAATTACACTTATTTACAGTTTGCCTAGTAAAATGAATTATATTTATTACTGTGTAGAACAATTACTTTTTTCTTTGCAGTAAGAACTGTATGATGACTGTGCAGAAATACAAACATTCTACCATTGAATGATTTATTGCAACATTGGTCAACCAAAACATTCGTCTTTTATGTGACCGAAAATCAAAACCGCCTGATAACTTGACTGTTGTCGTTCTAGGAATATAAAGGGATAAACATGAAATCAAAGACCTCCAAACATCACCGAAAACAAAGGCAGAAAAAGGATTCATTTCATTTACTGGATCAAATCAAAACAGCTCTTTGTTTGAGTCTGCTCTGTGCCGTTTGATGGGATTCCCAATTGCCTTATTGATTTCTTTTCGAAATATGAGAATTAATTTCTATTCTTAGGTTACTCAACGTAGGCTTTGAAAGCAATTTCACGAGCGGCTGGAAAATGAAATGAGGATTTTGATTGTCTTTTCTAGATCGAGTAACGTACAAGCTCCAAAAAAAGGTTTCACTATCTATTAACTTTAGCTGAGCGAATTACTCAAAAGTCAGACCAGGTCAAAAAATGAATGTGCTTATCCGTAAGGCCGTTCATTTTTAATGTGAACCTAGCATATGGGTGCACTTTTTTGCTTGAGCCTCAGTGCAGTAGTAGAAATTTGACCATTTACAAGCGTTGCTTTCTTGCAACAATCTGTGAAAACTTCATCGTCTCAGTAAAGATTTATTATGATAGTTCAACAATCATTTCAAATTGAAATTAAACAAAAAGCCATTAAAAATAAGCGTTTCGGAACGAATTCTCTCCAAACAAGGCATATATCATCCTAGTATTCCAAAGACTAAGACTACTAAAAAAATGTTTTTTGATCTTAATGAAATAAGAATATAATGAGGCAGCAGCAAGGAGCCAAGTGACCCATTCTTTGGTGTCTACCCAAGTCCCGCGCAGTTTCCTTTTCTTGAAATTAGCTCGACTGCAAATCACAGGCCACACTATTGTGCCGCCTTTAATTAAAAATTTGTAGTGTTTAATCTTCGTTTCTCAAGAGGACCTCCTCATTAGGAGGCCATCCCATTGCTGCTCTAGCCAAATAGTGCTAAGTGTCATGTAATGTTTAGTTTCCGATTTCAGGGCGACAACCTTGCTGAAGTGCACCTGATGCACCCGGTTTATAATCGACGCAGTTAATTTCGCGGAGATAACTGACCAGTAGCGCAGTGTCAGAGCAGTGGTGCGGTCGTTATGTCCACCTTAAAGAAATACTGCCGAGATTTGACAGCGGCCAATAGCCAATTTCTCACCCATAGAGATAATCTGCGCAGAACTGCTAAGTACGTCAGAGAACTGCCATCGATGCGAAGAACTGCCTCAAGCTTACCGCGCAACTGCGCTAAGTTTGAATAGGGTATGGTCTCATTTAGGACGAATACAGTGCCGTGTTGGTGGAAACATTATGCTCGTGTTTAGAAGAGATAATAACGATGCGATACTTCAGTTAGAGGTGACTTGAAAAATTTATCATTTATCAACTAGAAGTAAAAACGAAAGTATTTATGACGAGAGATATTTATTTGACCCATACGACTCTCAGAGGAACTCAAACTTTACTCACGAAACTCGCTTTTGACTCTCAGAACAATGTTCCTACATTGTGAGAACAGGGCGAAGTCGTCCAGTTGAGGGTGCGAAAACCTATACAGTAAGGTAAATATTTCATGTTGTTAAGTTCAATCTACATTGCGACTCACACTAACATCAGTTCTCCATCCAGTTTCCTACTATATAGAGAGTAAGTATAACAGGCGGCGTATACCACAGTATAAATACTATTATCCAGAATAGATTCACCGAGCTATCACATTGAATCCATCATACAGAGTGCCCCAAAATACGAGCCCATTATTTCTAATGCAAAAATGTGAAACCGAGACCCCGCTCATGTGATAAACTGCCAGCGAGCGCCAGCTACGCTCGCCTAATTAGGAGTTGCACTTAGCTTCCTCATGAAATTAGTTTCTTTAGCTCTTTTTCATTTGAAATTATTGAATTACCAACAGTGAATACGTTATTTGGACCCCTATGTATATCCGGCAGTTATGACACCAGTTTTAATGTAATACGCTAAAGTGCTTGAACTGAGCGCATGAGCAATATCAGGTTTGTTCTCTTTACTCAAAAAGAATTCATTTTTTCAATGGAATTCGCTGGCAAAACGAACAGCTGGAAGATGTTTGATTTGTGTTTGAGTTTTCCCACAGTCGTTCATTATGGACGCTCATTCTCGCAACTTTTGCAAGCAAGTCACGATCTCAAGAGCGGTGCCAGTCATAAACAAGCTGGCACGGTATTTGATGCATTTAATGAAGCAAACGCAGATGTGCGTAGTTGTTGTGCTTTAATATGTGTAGTAAAATTTGTGAGCCTGATTTTTCTAGAAGAGTTGCAGTTTTCAACGAACTTCCATGGAGCGTTGATAAGTTAGGTAATATTTAATGATGATTAATATCTGCTCAGATTTTCCAAAAGAGGCTAATATCATTTTCAATTATAACTAATTTCACAACAGATTGTTTGCCATTCATAGCTGCACGCCGTGAGCTGTAAAGTTCAATGGTGGATTATGCGATGATACGGGAGCGTTAAGGTCCAAACTGTGGGACGAGGAGTAAAGTTCGATCATTCAATAATGGTGTTAACATCCTCGTGCATGGAAACTTCTGGACTTAGGCTCCCAAGAAGAGGTAGAAAAGGACGCTTACGACAGCGGCACGGCTGTCCAGCGGCCTCAAATGCCGTAAAATTACAGCATCATCTTCTTAATACCAAGCCAACCGCTGCTCTAAGCCTCCAGAACTCTCGTAAAACCTGAGGGCAAAATTCTTGCAAGAGAAATGAGTTTATCACGTTATTGGAATCAAACATATCTTTTCGTGCGAAACAATGATGCATCTTTAAATATTTGAAATTCAAAACATATTATGCGAATAAATCTGTGAAATGTTTTTTTCGGTGGTGTAGCAATGTTGATTTCATAGATACATTGAAGGAATGGAAGATTCAATATTCATTTTGTGAGCTCAAAGTAAAAGGTGTCGTTAATAGTGCATTTGCATTATTATTTTAACCAGTTATTCGTAAAATCAATAATAAATAAGTTTGTATTTAATTCAAATTTATTTACAGCTTCCCAAGTAGCTTAATTCTTACCCATTTGTACGAAACAAGGTTTCCCCATTTAAACATTCCGTCTGCACGATAGGAGCTAGAGGAACGATGCTCATACTTTCAGCGTGTGTAAAATTTTACTGGTCGTTTGGATTTTTTGAAAATATTCGCATCGCAAATCAGTGCTCGAGAATAAGTTTAAAGATTTTATTTTTAATCAATTTTAACTTTTTCGTTGCGCTCATCACTGTTATTCTGGGGTTTTGTCCGCAATTTCTGCTGCAGAAGTTACGTGTAATTTATAGGCTTCATGACAGGTACTCCTGGCAGTTTTATTTCGACTGCGCAATGTTGTACATAAATAAATCTCCGCAACAACGGTGTGAGGCGCTACGAAATGACGCAGTAATTGAGCTCTCGAAGCGCGTTGAGAGCTTCAGGGCTGTCACCGCAAAGCTACTTTTGAGGTACGGGGGTTACTCAAAACTCAAGAGTTGGAAAATGTGGCTCTATTTCCATATAGTTGAGTTCTCTTAAATTTATTTTTGCAATCGTTTTCGTTTGAAAATTTTACATATATTTTTCATACAGTACGGTAGTGATACTCTACTTCTGCAAATAACTAAAGATCTCTCGTACTATATATGAGTACACGGGAGGTAAAGATCGACATTAAATGCCGGTAGTAAAGTATATATTTGTTTATACCATTGAAACATCGAGGGTAGCTAAGTACAGATATTTTAATGATGCTGTCCATTTCAAAACGGGATAGCGGAAAAGGACGAAAAGGTCAGTCATTGCATGAACACATTTCATGTTATAAAAAGTGTTGATGTACATTTCAAAAACATATAAAAGTCATCTTTCAGGGTGCTAGAAGGATTTCCATCTTCCAAACTCCACAACGTGCAAAAGAAAACTGGACAAATCCTGCTTTTACTCCGGCAAAACATACAAGAAACGGTGGAGTTTTAGAAAAATCTTTTGCTTTGACAAAGGAAGACAACAAGATTCTGGAAGAAACCATCGTTTTTGTATTGTGATGTCTCTTTTGAGTCTCGGACAGCATTTTGTGTCTGGAATTCTTCCTTGTCTCCGAAGTTTAATTTGGTCCCAGGCTTTCGATTGGAAACTGTGAAGCATTGAGTTCTGTTGCCAGACCAGACTGGACAGGAAGAAAATAAAGTATTCGATATAAAAGTGTTGAACTTGCAGAGGTTTCTAAAACTCAAAAAGTTGTCCAGTACAAGTCGTTCTCTTAATAAGGAATTACCAATGATTTTGTATCGTTTTGGATTTTTTATTTAGTGTTATTTTTTTCCAAAGTCACGGCTTTCAGACGCTTACAGTTCAAGTCTCCCGTATTCAGATCAAGTAATGTCAGTGAAGCTCCATTCAAGAAAATCGTGTTAGAAAGTCAGTTTCACTCCCTATAAAAATGCTGCTTCTCTACCGTAATTCTTTAATTAAAATTTTATTGATATATGTAACTAAAAAACGTTTATGAGATCGTTACGAGCTTTAAGACTGCGCACGGAATGCACTAATTTTACTCTGCAAGGTTTTTTGATGCTCGAAAAAGTCACTTAAAGCTGCGATGGTTGCCGGCTCGCAGGGAAGGAGAATAAAAGTTTTCTTGAAAGTGAAATTAGGAGATTAGGTCGGCTCGAGGCTTCAATATTTCTTGTTAAGCTTGTTTTATGCGTTGTTACCTTAACGTTCGAATGAATTGTCCTAAAAAGAAATATATTATCTCTTAGGTTTTTTCTTTGAGAAGAATAAGTCGAGACCAAAAATTAAAAATTAATTGAACCATGGATTGAACACATAATTGCTTGTGTACAACGACTTTTCAAACTGAGATATCTGCAAAATGATGCCTTTGCTTCATGACTGAAAATATGAAGTTTGAATAAATTATAATTGCTAACTAATACCTCAGTACACTTTGAGTGCAAGGAAGAAAACGAAGCAAAAAAGCATGGAACAAAAACGACAGAAGGATAGAAAGATTCCTAATTCCAATGAACTCGAAGATACAACGTATGGTTTTTATAATGCTTCATAAGGAATGACAGGACGCAAAGACGGCTTTCCCCAGCACAGCTTGCACCCCTGAGGTGGGGTGAGGGGAACGTAGGGCTAAATCCAAACGGTACGACTGTCACATTAGAATTAAATGTGTTATTCACATTGGTACTTCAAATTGTGATATCTTTTCAACCGTGCCGCCGAGAGCCTTTGAGTGCAGAATTGATCATACTTGCCCGATTTAAGCATTCAACCATAGTAGAAAGATCATTTTTAAAGATTTTTACCCAGGCATCTTTCTAACAAGTCGCTTTTTCATTAAATCTCTGATTTATTGACCTAAAAAAGAGCTTATGTGTTATGTTCCGCATTAGCTGGCAAGCTGGCCCAAGTCTGCTTCATTGTACGAGTATCATAGAAATATCGCACAGCTTTACGAGAGTATGTTGTCACAGGAGTGATTATAAAGACCCATTGTACTAATATGCTTGCTAGTCTTCCTCAGATTGCAGTGGAAATAAAGGTACATAGGTGCATAAGCTGCGCTGTTTATACGGGGGCCAACGATTCGAACATGTATAACAACGGCCAGAAAATAAAATCGATGTCTCGTTATGTTATGACAACATAGTGTTCCTAAATCTTCCATGCAGCTCCGGAGTTTTTCAGTCTGCGTGCTGAAAAATATCTCATTAGAGTAGAGATGAACGATACGATTTTTTCAGCCTGAAAAACACAATACATAACCCTCTGGCTTCGACATCTCCTAACAGTCTTTGAAATCATTTTAACTCCTAGAATAACAACATTGAGAATGAATAAATTCCCTTCCGCAGATAAAGGTAGACCTCTTTGTATAATAACACGCCTGATAGGTATTAAAAAATTTGAAAAGTAATTAACTTTGTTGTATTTCTAAGAGCTCAAACTTTCCTGGAAAAAAAACTTTGTATCGATCTTACGAGTCAGCAAAAGTTCTTCTAATGACGACTTCGAAGCAATTTTTATTCATTGTCGAAGGAACTTCAAGGGGTGAGTTAATATAATGTCAGAAAATGGGGAAGTTGCAGCTAAGTTGTAGAAAAAAAACAAGTCCGTGGTGTTTAGGTCGTCATCCGCACAAGTGCGTTAGTTTTTTGCATGTATCTGCATATAATTTCTTTACTTGAATAAAATACTGCGTGATTAGTGAGGTGAAATTCACCTTAAAGCGTGATTAGTGGTTGTCTCGAAGTGCTGGAATGCACGAAGAAACAAATTTTAGAGCCTTCGCCTCACAAGTCTTCGCCTCTCAAGTCTTCGCCTCTCAAGTCTTCGCCTCTGAAGTCTTCGCCTCTCAAGTTTTCGTCTCTCAAGTCTTTGCCTCTGAAGTCTACGCATCTGAAGTCTTTGCCTCTGAAGTCTTCGCCTCTGAAGTCTTCGCCTCTGAAGTCTTTGCTTCTCAAGTCATTACTCCACAAGTCCTCGCTGCAGTCTGCACCGAAGTATCAGCTCGTGAACACCCTAACCAGCCCGTCTGACTTGAGGAGCAAGGAAAGCAAAAGACGAGCACAGCAATCTCTTCGAGTTCTGGGCAATGTCAAGCCGCGCACCTCTCTCGCTACGAAAATGTTATTTTTGAAATCACACTTAGTAATTTTACAGATCCAAAAATAGTATTTTCTGATTTCGATTCTGGTGAGGTATTTGAGACCGTTAGATGAAGAAATTGAGTTATTTATTGTGGCATTGAATAATATGTGCAAAGCATATTTACGAGTCTGGTGCTATACATTTGGGAGCCCATAAATGTGAAGAATATGAAGCAAGTGCACAAGTGGCCGATGCAACGTAAAATAATGAAAAGCCTGTAAGTTTTTGGGCAACGTTTTGTGAACAAACGACTATTAAAAGTTTTTGGGAGCTTAGAGCATCAAATCACACTCTGAAGATACGAGATGCTACAGTTTCACTCACATGCCACTTCCAGTCTCACCCAACACTCACAGTACCATTTCTTCGTAATTTAATTTAAGTCTCCATATTTTAAAGGACATGATTTTCATGTCCCCCAAAGTTTTGTTTAAGAACGTATTGTTTAAGAACGTACGGAGGCTCAGGGCCGATACGTAAACTGTTTTGGACGCGCGAGGAAAGCGGCTTCGTTTACTTAATGAGGCCCTGCTTTGGGGGGGGGAAATTCCCTTCAAAATACAACGTCTTCAGAAGGCCACCAAATAGAACAGCGGAGAAATTTTACCGAGGTAGTCAGCAAGGCGCTTTCTACGTATTTTTCCGGGCCGGTGTTTGCAAAGTCCATTTAATGACATCCAAAACTTTTGAATTTGTTTCTCCGATTCTGAAGGGGAGGAGTTTCTGTGGGAACAATTTGGAATTTATTTACTCGGGCCCCGGGAAGCCAAAATGCAAGTTTCTTCCTGTTGCTCTTTTGGGCTTCCGTAAACAGGAGCCGGTGGCTGCCGCTGCGGCTGTTGCTGCTGTTGCAATGGTTGGTAGAAGCTGTTACAACGGGGCTGGCACTACGGCTGTTGCTACCCTTGTAACTGCTAATAGACGTTGTTTTAAAGTAACTGTCACTACGGCTGTTGCTGCCACTGTAATGGTTGTTAAAAACTGTTACAACGTGGCTGCTGCCATGGCTGTTGGTGGTGTTACGGCGGCAGATGGACTTGAGGGTGAGTTTTGACTGAGGGGGGAGTCTTAACATTTCACTCCTGTGTGCCACACCGGCGATTTTTCAAACAAAACCCAGCCAGAGGTGCCATCCCTGATGTCGAGCTGCAAAATTCTGACTGCGAGTCGTTGCTACAGAAATACAGAACATTCTGCTACCTGAATATGTCTACAGGACATATTGACCAACCATTCATCAAATACCTAGACAAGAGGCATCAGTCATTAACATGATATGTCTACGAAATGTGTGAATCGTCCAATTGGAATTATCCAATATATCAACGAAATGCATCAATCTAATATACAGTATGAAGTATATGAAGTATATCAACGGTTCACCTAATGCATAAACGAACCGTATCAACTATTCATTACGCGTATCAACCGTTCACCAAACATACTAACGAAATACATTTACAATTAAACTGATTAGAGGGCTGATCAAATCGATTGGTAAGCATGCCCGATACTGTAATATTTTCTACGTCAAAGGGAGTTAAAGAGATGGAGCTTAGAGATATTATCGTACTCGTGTGCAGTGGCGGTATAAGCATCCCAGTGTGCGTCAGTGTGCTACAGTGAGCCGTACAGTGAGATTGTAGTTGTGGCTTCCAACGGATTGAGTAAAATGTTGAACCTTGAATATTGCGCAAAAATTAAATTTTGATTCAAACTCAATAAATTGGCTACAGTAATCTGTTAAATGCTACAGCAAGCTTACGGAGGCACAGCTGTCGCATACAAGACTGTTTGCCAGTGGCTTGGGAGGTTTAGAAAGCACGGGAATCTCTAGGATATTCAGTCTAGAGATTCCCTTCCTCTCTGTTTCTCCTCAGTCCGTCAGTCAAGAATGGAGAACTTTGTCTAGTAGAAGTGTTTGAAGACGTGAAACTTGACGGAATGGAAGTGTCTGAAACTGTGAAACTTGAGCGAATAGAAACGCGTTATGTGTGAGTCTTGGCCGCCCAAAAGCGCTGAAGACTTGAGTTAGCGGGCGCGATTGACCCTATGAAGTCCCAAATTCTGAGTAGAATAAGGGTAACGTTTATGCAACGTGGCGTGCAGGCGGCACTGAAGAGCGCCGGCAGACCTGCGCAGGCCAACAAAGGCTGCTTGCTTGCTCGCTTGATTACTTCGTGTTCTGGCCGCGCTTTGATGATTTAGATATGAGTTGATGCACAATTCAAGTACAACAGCAAGATGGTATCGAGCCCTTTTTTGCGCATTTCTGTGGTGGAAGACAAAGAAGAATAACTGATGGTAAGCGTTTAATACTAAAATTATTCTTTATGTTTTAGCGGCGTTTCAGAAGTATCGGGCGTATTTAATCTAGGTTACACTAAAGAATAAAACACACACACCTGACTCTTTTATGCATGGAATATTTTATGTACGTACAGCACTTGAGCAATTCAGCAGCAAACGAAGCATATACCTTAAAAATTTGACGAGTTTCAATGGGATTTGTATCACATTCCTGCCAAGTCACACGTAGCTGTGCCAATTGCGTTTCATTTAAAACACCTGCCCAGCACCTACCTGGGCAGGTGGGTGGTCGAGCGAGTGCCTGCATACGCGCGTTGTTTTATTTTTTAGATATGAGGTATGCATTGCGTAGAGTGTATCAAATGTTCTACGGGCAAAATAATCGTAAGGGACGTTCGAAATCCCAACCACTCTCGAATATGCGAGCTGTGCAGGACAAGGGTTCGTACGTGGGCGTGTAAGAACGTACGTGAAGTTGCTGTGTAGCAGCATGCTGCATATCGTATCATGCTGTATGTAGCAGCATGCATCATGCTGTATGTAGCAGCATGCATTATGCTGTATGTGGCAGCATGCATCATGCTGTATGTAGCAGCATGCATCATGCTGTATCCAGCAGCTTGCATCATGCTGTATGTAGCAGCATGCATCATGTTGTATGTAGCAGCATGCATCATGCTGTATGTAGCAGCCTGCATCATGCTGTATGTAGCAGCATGCATCATGTTAGATTACACAGCTCGCACGCAGGAGTGCCGAAGCATCACGCGAGAGTGTCAGGGGAGAGGTTCTAGCAAAGCTTGCTATTTTTAGATAATGATAATTTTGATAATTCATTTGCCTGTTTGCAATACGTGATGGCTTAAGAAGAAGTGATGCAAAATGCAATATAATCGTCAGAGATTTCAAAATTTTGAACAAAATCACTAACAAAATTTTAACAGGAGCAATTGCGTAACAGACTACTTCAGAATGTTAGATTTTCTTTATAGTTTTCAAATTCGAAAGTTCAGGCTATGAACAATTAGCAATGGTATATAACCTCAAGACATATTAGGACGATTTAATACAGAAATTCATTCGCAACATGATGAATGACTACTCACAAAGGCTGCCTGTCAAAAAACGCTCAAATTTCATATTCAATCATATTTGACACCGAACAATAGATGAGATTGAATGTCTCCGTACATCTCTCTAATTAATTCCATCGTTCCTTAAAAATTCAAGTCAATGGGGATGCTCTGTAAGTATAACAGCGCCCTAAACACAAAGGAAAAATTCGAGCTCTCTCTCATGGCAAAGAAATTTTGAGGCATCTTGAATCCGAGGCAGTGATGGAGCTTATTGATGCGCCTGTAATCATAGATCACCATTTATTAATCCCAGTGGAATGATCAGGCCGTGATTAACGCTCCTAAGTCGTTAATCATAAGCTGAGTTTAACGAGAAGCCTCTTCTGAAGCGGCCGCCAGGCCTACGTCTGAGCGCCCCACAGACATAGGCTCGTGAGGGAAGTTTTTGTGTTAAATTGATTAATGGAACTCATGTGAAGTGTATTCGTTGGGCACCTTCAACGTGATTTATAGGGATTTGCAAGATAGGATGTGGTGAGATAGAGTACATATGTTTGCTAAAGACATTCGGTATGATACAATGAAGTATATTTGTTAAAGACACTCGATGTGATATAATATACATAGTATTTTTGACAAGACACTCGTTGTACATAATATAATATGTATGGTGTGCATGTGAGACACTCTCGAAGTGGTTGGTATAACAGGGTATATGCATCAGGCAGCCAGGACTTGATGTACGGAGGAAAGGAAAAAGTGTGTTGCTGTCACTGCAGTCACAACGCAAAACTGAATCCCCAAATCAGACATCCGGCAAGCGTCGAGGAAACGCAAGAGCAGCGCTGCAGGCTAGTGAGGAATGAGATCATTTCCACTAAAAAATATTTCCACGAACATCCAGATTAAAGCTGTTGCTGCTGTGTTCATTCATGCACTTTACATTTCGAATTCAGGTCACCGGGAAACGTTAGAAGATGATCCGACGAAATAAAGAATTTCTCGTAACCTTGTCGAAAAGATTATCGAATGTCTTGTTGGAAAATAATTAAAGATTGCGGCTCATTTTCAAAGAGACTCTTGAAAAAAGCTTGACATAAATTGCAAAATGTTTAACACTGCAGTGATTCGTACTCATTTGGTGAAAAACAAAGAAAATTTTTAGAAGTTGCTGAGAATTCTCCCTCATTAGTCTCAGGCTCGCTTGCTTTTATGGACTAACGTTGCAAGTACGCGATGTTCCTCGTCGGGAATTCTGAAAATATTATGAACCAGCACCCTCACCCCACCCTCACCTCACCCTCACCTCACCCTC
>VOMN01015571.1:0-67095 GCA_014899125.1 Orchestia grillus | reverse complement strand
GCAGACAATATGTTCGACGAATGAAAGGTGAAGAATTTCATCCCAGGCGTACAATTCCAACACTTCAAGGTGGTGGAGGTTCCGTCATGGTATGGGGGGGTGATCAGTGGTCTTGGTCCAGGACCTCTCGTCCGACGACAAGGACGAATTAATTTGACTAAATACAATGTTATGTGAACATTTTGGGTCCTATTATGATGTTAATTTGGAAGGGAATCCGTCAGGATAACGCTCCAATACACACAGCGGAGAGTGCGAGATTCAATGTCATGAGATTCTTCTGGGCGCATGCATTTCAAGTTTGGATTGGCCTGCCCAGTCACCAGGCTTTAATCCAATGGAGAACGTGTGGCACTACATCAAACAACGGTTACGCGAAGATACCATCAATAATCTTGATCGACTTTGGGCAAAAATAAAATAGACGTAGGACTACTGTCGGAAATTAATCGAAGCAATGCGAAAAAGATTATAATCTGTCAAATCCCCCAAAAATTATTCTGTTAAATATTGACGCGTTTGGTTTGTTTTGAACACAATTTCGTACGAAAATTTCTTTAAAATTAATTTTTTTGTACATCTCTTCTTGGATTTTTTATTTTATCTTCTTATAAAAACTAACGAGAACACCAGCATAATTTTATTTAAACTTCATCAATGAATATGGTAAGTAAACGAGAAAATGATGCTGGCTCAAATGGTGCGTAGCTTGGTAAGGTGAGCTACCTTAAATTTAGAGTAGTTTAGAAATCAGTGCAAAACTGGCGCTGCAGAGTTTCTTGCCGCCGCCCCTGTACGTGACCATCGAATGCTTCACTGGTAAAATCCCATTCATTTTAAGAACTTATACCGCAAGTCTGTCATTTTTGACGAGCCGTGTATGACACTAGGTCTTAATGAAAAATTTATACATGGCATTTGATTTTAAAATAAGAGAGCTCTCTATTCCCGTACTATGATTACGAGAGTAATGTAACTCGCCACATTTTTAGTGATCGTTTTAGAGCAAGATAATTTTTTTATATCATTTTGGTTTTTACGGAAATTGTCTTAACGAAGAATAAATTTCAACTGAAAAAGAGTTAAAGCCACTCACATACGCAGACCCCCATCCTATGCTCTGGGGACTGAAGAGCACTGGTAGGTTACCGCAGCTATAGATAGGATTTCGGGACTTCGATTTTTCGTGCCCACTTTGCTTTTTTTCATTTTTACACCTTCGCTATCTCTTATTTGTCTTTTCTTCCTCTTCCTTCTTAACTTGCTGTTCTATGCGCAGGGAATCTAGTGTGGGAACACAACTGTGCATAGATTCCGTGTTTCTACTGACCATACTATGTAGAATCATGTATCCAGATATCCTGCCTATTCTATTATGTATCTATCCTGCTATGGAACAGGATTTTAGAAAGTTGACGGTATTCGGCGTGCGTGGCGTCCTCATTAATCATACGGCAATATTCGCGATCTCATCGAAATTCTTCGCTCCAAGTTTTTCGCATTTCTCGCGAGATCGACGGCAGTTCAAACACTATGAGACCCCCGGACGCCTGCTTCTCTGCCTTCTTATGGCGCACCGCATGTGCCAATTTGTTTGTGGATAATGGAAGGTTGTGAATGGCCATATTTGTTAGCATTGCAACTCGGGAATTTAGATCTCGTCTGCACCTCGTGTAAGTCTGAGCAAAGTTGCATTTCGGGGAAGTTCGTGTGCGTATGCGGTGGGATTCTGTCCTGGGAATTGAGGAATTCTTACTTCGCGTCGTGAATTGTAGTTGTGCCGTGTAGGTGAGGTGTTCAATGGGCTTTAGTACCGTGGCTCTTGATATGACTGGACAAAGTCGAAAAAAGGCCCTGGTAGCAATAGCTTTATTTCTATGTACTTGTCTGGTATTCATTTTAAATTTGATTGTTGCTCTCTTGATAATTAATTGTCAATTCATTTTCTCATCTTGTACCGCCTACGTCTCTGTCTCCTTATTTCTGTGTAGTATGGCATTTATGACTCAGCCTTCTTTACATGACCCTAGCGTGAGACGTTCCTGGAAGTATTCGCCATTTATTTGGGGGTGTTCCTTGCGAAAGAGATTTTCTTCAAGCATTTCTTGGGGATTTTGCGCCCCTGAAGAGGAATGTGGTATTTCCAAGCTTTCCTCAGACACCTGACATGTATTGCCGTATTAGCCCGCAACACTCGCGGAAAAAAAACACGCTTGTCATCAATGAGAGAGAAGCGAGTCTTCATCATCTTCAAGGAAGGCGTCATCGTCACCCAAAGAAAGAGCGTTACCTCAGGACGCAGCGGTAGCGGTGGAGGCACAGGAATGTGCACATACGACTTAGAATAGTTGTATACGACGCTCGAACCGAAGCATCTTCAGTCTCACCTTGCCGTATTTTACTTACTAATTTCTTGCTTCAGTAAAATTTCTACTCCTATTTTTTAGATGAAATTTATGTGGGAAAAGCTTTCAAATTATTTACAATTGTTTTGAGGATTGGATCTCATCTGAGGTTAGAATTAGGATGTATACGAGTTTCGATCGATAAGAAGTGGGACTAAAAATTGAACCCTCACGTCCTGAACGAGTACAGGACCTGCCCACAGCACTTGTGCGAATCATTCAGGTGCTAGACTTCTCGAGACGGTGTGATGTGTTCAGCGACTAATATTTTCTTTAGGGCATTACATTGTAATATGAAAGGGCTGCACACACGACGTGATGCGACGCTTTAAAGTTATCCGATTCCTATGTATCATCCACAAAATCATCCACGAATCGCGCGAGATGTTATTGATACCCATTTGGTTATCTGTATTCAAATAAATATTCACCGGTGGGGCACATCTATCTCCACATCGCCTGCGCCTTAGCACCGACAGTTACGTATTCTCTATCTAATCGTGTTCCACGTAATCGTTCTTTTTTTAGCATCTCAAGATAGTTCGGCCCTTTTGTGTGTTCACTTTGATTACTATTCTTACTCGCGATTGGATTTATTAACATTTCAACTGTGTAGACTCGATCGAATCGTATTGCCATGTGTTCAGTGTAGTCAGATTATTATTAACTAAAATGCTGAAACTTCATGTGTATTTCAACTTTTGCATGTATGGTGCTTGTACATAAGTATTTGCACAATTTTGTTTTGAATATATTTTGGAAGTTTCGAGCTCTTTTTTAGGGTAAAGCGTACAGGTAGTTCAGAGAACATATACAGGGTAGACCATGAGTAAGGCACCCGCACTCACAATGGTGGTACTGATACACTCAACAAATCCGTAAAATTTCCTCTTTTATACTAAATTGTCTGTATTTCTTTACCAGTTACAGGTTAACTGATTTTTTTTAGAGAGAGGGTACGTTACTTGGGCCCACCATGTATTTAACAGAATATTTGAACAGAACAACAAAATTTATTGGCACCCAGAAAATTGACTAAGAAAAAACATGAACAGGTCAAAAGTATTTGGCCAAAACTAAAAGAAAGTTTTTAGTATTTAGTTACATGACCTTTATTTACAATAGCATTGCGAAAACGATTATCGTAACTGAAAACTAACTTTTGACGGTTTGTTTGGGGTATTTTTTTTACATTTTTGCTCACATATGATTCTCATAAGGTTGTGGTCTTACTGATCACAATCAGAAGTTTCACTGACTTTCACATTTTAATTTTATGGCTGTAATTTGTAATTTTACTGATTGAAAACCCGATGTACCATGCTCTGTATGTGAACCAGATCGGAATAAAATATTTTTCTTTCTTTCTAATCAGTCAAGTTCTTGGGACTCGTGTGTACAGCAGTTTTGAATATTCTCTACAAATTTTCAATAGGTTTGAGGTCCGGCGATTGTCTAGACCACGGTAGAACGCTTTTCTTTTATTTGCGAACAATCCTTTGGTTAATTTTGTCGCGTTTGGGGTCATTGTCTTGCTGAAAGGTCGACTTTCTTGCGCTCGGAAGCAGTGTCTCTGCTCAAGTGACCTGACCTTCTGCTCAATATGGAACTAGCCCTGTTTTTTAGCTTAGGTACTCAAATCGTACAATAAAATAATGATTTGACTTGCTATCAATTATTTGCCGAATACGTTTGTGCCGTGCGTTTTTTTGCTTGGTTGATTTTCTGATTGTGAATAAGTTTTTTTTTGTGTTCGAATATTCTGATTGAGTGAGTCACAAAAGTGTCGAGATTTTCAAATACCTGTTATTCAAATACCTACAAGTATTCATGGTAAAGACCTCAGGTTGATCACATTTTAGATATTGATTTATTAACTTGTGAAATTTTATAATGATTTTCACAGGAAAAATTTAGGTACAGTTACCCAACAAGAAACTGATTTTTTTGTCCTCTGCGCGAAAATTCACATTGTTTAATTTAAATCACGAAATATTTTAAATTTTATTTTGTACCTTTGTTTAAACTCTCTGTTCTACGGAGTGTGTTAGATGTCAGGCGGAGTGCCATGCCTCAAAACAGTTCGCTCACATCACCTCCAGGGCGGAGGTTTTGGGGGGCGTGTCATTGGAGTCGAGCATGGGATGGAGTGGCCACCGTAATCACAATTTGACTTGGTGCAATCCTATCATTTTTTGGTAAAAAACTATAGTCTTCGAAAAACTTCAACTCCCTTGCACGATTTACGTGACTGTATCGCTCTGAATGTAAACGTATCTAAAAATAACCAAGAAATCATACAAAATCAAAGTGAGTAATCAGAGTCCGGCGCAAAAAATGTCTTGAAAAGAACGGTGGTCATAGATTGTATTAGAAATATAACTGTGAACTGAAAAAGATAACTCTTAATATTTTTGATAACAAACAATTTCTTCAAAATCGGCCATACTGGATTTTCTCCATTCTTAGATGTTCAGTGTTATTTTAGCAAATAAACTCAGTGCTGACGCTTAAAGTGCCCAGTCGCGGCAGCTTACCTTGATTAATATGATCTAAAACATAAGATGTGAGTTCACTAGAAAGAAGAACTCAATTTCCGTCTAATCAGTGCCACAGCATACCTAGCAACTCCTGCATCGAAAAACTAAGATCACGAATGTTACTGATATCGTGTTCTCGTCCACCTACTTCGAGAAGTCCTGAGTGCTGTCGCTCTAACTGCCAAAGGATTAATCAACAGACACATTCTCTGGAGTCAGCTGTGCGTTTATTATTAGCCCTTATTTTCAATATTTTCTATTTCTGTCTCTCTTGCACACCTAATATTTATCCAGTCGGCTAAATTTCAGCCAAATTCTGCAGCTAATTAAATGTATTCGTTTTTTTGTTCTTTCTTATTCTTTCATTTCCTCAATTCACTTCTTGCATTTTCCTTCCAAAATTTGGGGTGGCCTTTCACCGCTATTGTTGCTGGCTCTGCCTATTACGCTGTTAGATCTTCGAATCATTGTCTCCCTCAAACAAAATTTTAACTGAATTTCAATGGTACTGCTTGAGAACAGCCGGACTGAATGAAACAGCTAGTACTGGTAATAAATGCGCCCCGGTGATTTGCACGTACGCTTTTATTAGCGATCACGGTGGGGATGTACACTTACGCTAGTGATCGGCATCCATGCTAGTGACGGCGCTCATGCTCGTGATACCCTCAGGGGTGTGGGATAGGCAGTAGGTTTAGGGTAGTTATGTTTGGCTATCCTATGCTATAGAGACTGGCCTCCCCAGGAAGGCACTATTGCGTTACCTCGGCTCTAGCTAGGCCGGGAACACACTTGTGCATAAAAATTACATTTAATAAAGTCCATTCTAATCGGACCCTTCTTTTCGTTCTCTTTGAATTACATTTCATGGGGGTAGGGAGCTTTAAAACTAACGAATTCAATACTCCTGTCTAATTTCATACCAGTGATTGACACTGAAGCTTGTCTTGGACACTCACATGACGTGCAGGGCGGCTCGGCAGCATTGCACCACAGCTGTATCGGGTGTCGTGGGCGGAAACATGCCAAGTATTGCTTGAGATCGATCTGTTTCCAAATTAAACGTCTCCGTGTACTCATAAGAATTACTTGATCAAAGACACCGTGTAAAAAGCCGCCTCTCAGGTCTGTGGTTGCTCTGCTTGCGCCGTTCCTTGCACGTGTAACTTACTTTTACCTGACCCTTCGTTAGGGACTACGTGTGTTCCGAAACTTTAGAGAAGAGGTGAACTGGGCTGCTGTGTAGAACCACCTTGAAATTTATTCCTTCGTCTTAATATTTCAAGTCATATGGTTTCTCATACTTCGTTGTTAATGGCACACGTTGACAATGTATGCGCCTGCATAGCTTCTGAACTTGACCGTGCCGCGGCGACAGGGACTCATAAGATGATGCCTTTCACCGGCGCCATGGGGTAGCCGGTCAACATTCACCGCACGCTGCGCCCTCTCTCAGGACCCTGTGACGTGCCTTGCATTTTCTTTCTGAGCGCAACAGTCGTCCTTAAATGTCGCTTGCCCTCCTATCACTTACTACGAGGTACACACGAACAAAGACGGACCAGCATTGAAATTGTTCTGCAAGAGAATGGCAAATTGCGAGTGAACATGAATCGGAACGTAGCCATTTTTCGCCTTTAGTGTTTTTATCAGTATGCTCTCATGTTGGAACGCTCGATGTTGTTTCATATTTCCAGCGTTTTCTAGGGCGATCATTAATAAAAAAAATCCAAACTTAGATCAACTATTGTGCTTTACACGGACTTGACTTGAAGCATGCGTAGAACGACTAGTCTGCATGGTAGTTAACATTCCCGGGAGGTGTACAACAGCCGTTAACTTTTGTTTTGAAGAGCGTTTCAGTTTTAGCTTAGCGATCGTTTCGGGAGTTGACATTTATGCTTTTATTTTTTGTACATGGACAGCGGACCCTAAAGCATTGGTTGAGAGAATCGGTTGTGGGTTTGTCTCACAGAGATATCCATTGTTTCATTTTCTTTGTTACATAGAGGAGGCCGATGTTTGTGTGTGGCCATTGAACTTCGAGTTTTCTCTTAATTTTTTTGGAGGATACGGGTCCATCTCTATAGGTCAAAGTGTTACTTTCGATCGAGTGTGTGTGTGTGTTTGCTTGCGTGTGGCTGCTTCAGCCTGATAATCATGCGCCGTTTTTTAAATTCTTAGAATTCTTCATTTTCTTAAATTTACTCCTACATTATTTTTTGTGATTGCGTTTATCCGAGTCGAACAGTCCTATTTGTATTTCAAAGCACTATAGTGTCCTAATTATTTCCTACTTCAGGAATTGACAAAATAATTTTATGTGTGTGAAATTCTGAAATGTAAATTTTCTTGCATTTATTTTCAGATGCTATATAAAAGATTTCATCAACCATACATATAGCCTTCTAAAATAAATTGAATTATGTACTGACCAGAAAGAATTTCAAGATCCTGAGAGCATCGGAGAGAAAATGTCTGCATATTTGAGTACATATGAACGAATCGTATCAGCGAAGTTGTAGTGGTACCGTGGGACCTTGATTTTCGGGATTTATACTCAATTTTTTGATGAAATATACGTTAACTGAAGTAATGTTTCCCCTAAATAATAATATAATTTCAATTGATTCGTTCAACATTCTTGTGAAAAAATTAGCCGACGACCAAATGGGACGAAGACTACGGCGTTCGAAAACCAAAATTTCACTATTGTTTTTGCCCACCTGGTGAAATATCCCTTATGATGCATAGCTCGTTAATCCCTTTTCCGACAAGGATGAGTCGACTCGTTTTAACCCAGTAAGAATTTGTCAACATTGTGCGAAAAAACTTGCCAGATTTTCGTTTTTGAATAAAACTTGAAATGAATTCACTCGTCCTTAATTGACCTTTCCCGGTATACAAGGTCGTTCAAAAAGTATCCGGTCTTGAGCCATGGGAACTAAAGTTCTGTACCTGAGTGGATGGGACACTTAAATCCCCGTCAAAGTAAGCTCCTTGTGGTTGCACACACTTCATCCAGCGGTCCTTCAATCGTTGGATGCAGTTTTGTTGAACTTCTTTTAAAAGATGGTGCGAAGCTGTTCCTTTGCGTTGTCTATTATCTCCTCGTAGGTCTTAAAACGGGACCTTTTTAGCTTTTCTTCATCTTCAGGAACGACCAGAAATCACACGGGGCCGTGTCCGGTAAGTAGGGAGCCTAGCAAACCTGTGCAATGCCTGAGAGTCTGGACCAAGTGTGATGAATGAGCCTATGCATTGAATTGACGCAGGTTCCAGCTGCGCTCGGCCACAAATCAGGTCTTTTGCGCCGAACTGCATATCGAAAATACCGGAGGACTTTTCGTTAGTAACCCTTGTTGGTGGTCTGCTCTTCTGGTGCGTATTCATTATACTCTACAATGCAACGGTAGCAATGCAAAAAAACAAGCAGTATCACCTTCACGCTTTTTTGGTTTTGGGAATGGGGAACCCCCATTGAATTATCACCAAAAATCTTCAGGATCTTGCGAATGGTTTCTGCTTGAGCATCCCCAAGTTTTTGGCGGAACTGGATACTGTGCCGCTGCTGCACGCTTTCGGTCATCTTCAAGAAAATAGGAATGCGACGAGCGCATGTTACGCCGAGCCTGTCTGTGGCAGCTACTGACGCGACCAGCGGTGCTGTGGGAATATAATTATTCATGCATGCGTTGGAAGGTCCCATCTGCGAATACCGACATAGCGTGAAATATTAAGGGTGGAAAATCCTTAATATTTGAAATCCTTAATTCATAGCGTGAAAAATTAAGGTGGATACCTTTTGTACAGAGCTCGTAAAGCGACTATTTCCGAGTGCAGAGAAAAAATTATAAAAACAACCCGAACGTAGCATGTGTTCCTTAATAAACCTGCCAAAAAAGGGGTTAATCATGTAACGTCCAGCGTTTTACTGTGGAGTGATAAAATGAATAGGGTTTATTCTTGAATTCTTATTATTTCGTTCAAAACTAGGATTAATATGCTCACAAGTGTTTGAAATATTAACGACTATATACTCAATATTTAGTTCATTTAAAAACAGGTGGGTGTTTTTTAAGATGAAATATTTCAATTAACCTGTGTTTTTCTTTGCGATGTGTGCAGTTCGGAGGCTACTCAGCAGACAGCCTGAGCGAGCGCATGGTGGACGCTGGTGCGACGGTGCTGCTGTGTGCTGACGGCGTGTGGAGGGGCAACAAGCTCGTCCACCTCAAGGAGATAGCCGACGATGGTGAGCTCTTCAGTCTCACTCTTCCAGTCATGTTCCCCAGCTCATCGCTCTTTATGGGGAAGCTTTTTAGCTCACTCTTCTTAATTGGGGGGGTCTTCCAGCTAACTGTTCTTAATGGTGAGGTGTGTATTATTGTTCTAGTGATGTCTTTCAGCTCATTGTTCGTAATATTGATTTTTTTCAGCGCATCGTTTTCAATGGTTACATTTTTGGTTATTGTTTTCAATGGTGATGCTTTCCAGGTCATTACTATCAATATGTGTTGTCTTCCGGCTCATTGTTCTCAATGGTGATGCTGTTAGGAACTCGTCTGTCATGTATATTTGGTACTTCTCATATCGTGCTTTTTCTGGCCTATCTAAGTTCGCGTTGTGTTCCATGCGAATCAGTTTTTTTCAAACTTAATTCGTGTTGATTAAGGTGCACTGCTGCCACCTGATTTTTCAGGAAACTATTTTTTATTCATGTAAAGAATATTTGTCTCTCTTAATTATTTACACATGAAAATGACGAGCTAAATTGATTTATTTCATCAATTATATTTATGAGTTCTGAATTGATCTATTACTTCTACTGGTCCCACGCTATTGGTACCTTATATTGTCATATTGTAAGACCTCGTGAGCCAAAAGGGTACGATTGCTGCGTAACCCAATGGGGGCAGTTAGAAACTCCTCTTCGTAACCTGAGACGTCGGAATAGAGAGGCGTTTGTGGAGTGATAGCTGAGGCTGTGTTCGAGACCATTTCATGTGTCTGCATATTTTAGCTGAGCGTTTTGAATCTGCACATTGTAAAATCGTAGAATCAAGCTCAGCGGGCATACTCATGCGCAGATTATTGCACTATCTTCAGCATGATTGAACAGGATTTAGCATCCTGTACTCGTTTAACCGTGAAGGATGACTTTGCTATGGCGAGAGCAACCTTTATTCTAAAAGTAACTTTTGTTAAGGAGAATGGGTTACACCCATTGGACGTTGTTCGAAATGAGAGCTGAAGTGCCACGACGGACACTGAGCTCCAGACGCAGTGCTGTACTGTTCAGCTCCAGACGGAGTGCTGTACTGTGCTCGCGTGACAGATTTCCACGACGAGGCTTCACATTAGTTTCCGTTTCGTTGCTGAGTTGACACGAACTCGTGCAAAGTTCAAGGTATTTCTGTTCCGTTTGGAATCAAACTCGACATGTGCAGAAAAGCTGTCAATTCATTTTTGTATTTTTTAACCTATCAGTATACAGATGAAATTAACGAAATTGGTATGATTTTACACCATTCACGTTTTTTGAATGATTTTGTGTTAATATAAAACAAAATATCTGGGAATAGTTCGTGGGCATCCCATAATTCTTTCAATTAAATCATGAGAGCTTGTTTTGTTTTCAAATCTGCCATTGCTATGCGTTAAGCGTCAAATTTATTCCCCTCTTCAGTACTTATATCTCATCAAAATTTCTCCTGTGACACTTCCATTTGCCATTCGATAATACTTTGAAGTGTTCGCGTTATTTTCCTTCTGAGAATATTAGCTTCTATTAGAGTTCGTGCAGACAACGTTAACGACGAGTGCGAGTATAATTCTCATTTTATCTCGGATAGAATTTCATTTGAAAAGCTGGAATTTACGTGTGATGAACTGCTTTTTAACCGAACACAATTCTCGACGATGTATGCTTTTTGTAAGTGAAATTGTTATTTTGGTTGTCTTTCCAATATTCTAGATGCCGTTAACAGAAAACGTTCTGACTTGTACATACCTGATATGAAGAGAGTCTAATCCTTTTGAAGCATGAGGCTCAAGATACCTTATGCGTGTAGCTTAAGTATCGCTGTGTTGACAGTGACCGTGATCTACATACGTGCCTCTCTTCCTTGCCTGCGTCACGTGATCAGCAAACCTAATTTCATGAGCTACTCTTCTCGCATTCATCAGCTACTGAGCTTGAAGGAAAAGGAATTGAAATTACGAAGTACTTCTTTCAGATTTTTTTCGTTCAGTTTAAGTTTAACGAAATTACGAAGTATTTCTTTCAGATTTTTTTCGTTCAGTTTAAGTATAACGATTCGCACAATTTTTCCTCTCTTTTCATTGACTCGGTTTGTTCAGTTTGTTTGTGCAGTGAACGAAGTTTCAAATTTGTGTAGGACCAATGGTACAAAAGTCGTTGACATGGTGTGTTCAACAGATCAGAAATATGTTCAGGTTTTGATCTGCTTGTCATGACCCATGAGCAACCGTATGCATGTAGACACGCGTTGGCCTGACCGCATTGTGTGTCTTTCAGGCACTCAATGGAACTACTTTTAGTTTTTTCTTATGGTGAGTACGTTGATCCGATGTTTCAATGCCTGAGAGTTCTTTTACGGTGAAATACTCCTGCAACAAAAGAAATAAACCTGTAGATACGATTATTCCAGCATCGGCATGCGTACTCTGAATTGAGACTCATAGAGAAGTGCTCAAATCTACTAGTGATTCGGTTATGTTTGTACAATTTTTCACGTGCTATATTCTAGATATTTTGAGAGCTCATATCATTGAACTCGCCTCGTACAAATTTCATCACTCTCATGGAGCGAGATTACTGATTAGAGCTTTCAGCTCCGCGTACTTTGTACCCTCATCCATTGCTGTCGGACTTTGTGTGTAGAATTGTTCCCAGACTCTGATACGTAGCATTCAGACTGGTATGTCTAATTGAAGCACGCTAATTTTGTCTAATTAACAAGCACACTGTGACGTAGCATCCACGTGATAGCTTTGTGTCTTTGTTGGTGTATTCATGAGGTTGTATTTATGTCATGTAGGTAGTAAAAGTTAATCTTCAATGCGTATTTATCAATACGAATCATCGAAACTATGCTTGTACTAATTATGACGTAAACTTCCCATGACACTTGTCCTTGGATGACTCACCGACGTAAATGACAACTTTTTCGACCATGTTGTCAAGTGGGAGAATTGTTCCGCCGATAACTATTGACCCAATCATCTGGCACGAGTGAGTGTACAGATGTTCTTCGCCCTCGTCTTCCTATCTAAACGTGCTGTTGTCTAGCAAGATAACCATCTTACTGGCCCTTCACCGCCTGTTGCTTCGCGGCCTCTTTACCTCTTAGATCTACCGTCATCATGATACGAGCGAACTTTTTTTTATTATTTCCCCTTGGCTCATTTTTTCTTATTTCTGCAAAAAATTCTACCTCCCTGAATACCCGCCGGGAGTAGAGGTTTGACAATAAGGTTAGGTTTGTTCGTTAGGTTTGTTTATCGTATGCTATGGGGACTGGCGATCCCATGAGAATACTGTTAGGTTCTCTTAGGAATGGAAAGGCCTTAGAGACTTCTATATTTCGTGCACACTTTATTTCTTCTAATTTTCAAACTTTCGTCGCTATCTCTTCTTCGTCTTTTTTCCTCTTCCTTCTTAACTTGCTGTTTCTATGTACAGGGGATTTTGGGTGGGAACACACCTTGTGCATAGATTCCCCGTTCTTCAAAGTCCATACTAAATGCTCTCTTCTCTTTCGAATCGAGATAATCTCAGTTACTAAGGCGCTCATATAACTACTACTAAAGTAATTTCAAATTTTTCAGCTGTAACACGATGTTAAAATTAGTGAAGTGCCCATTAATCGGCATCAGCATCGGCGAGAATCAGCACTTTTGCAGGAATCGACATTGGCACGCTGCAAGAATTGCCGATTCCTACTATGCTCGAAACAAAAATCATTTAGAATAAAAACGGTACTGATCTTATGTTAGTAAACACTGAAGTTAAAGCTTATTATCGCCTGTTTGTAAGTACTTGTACATTTTTATCTTTTCTAATGATGTTAATTACTATCGAGTAATTACTTCGTAATATCAAGTAATTAATTACTTCGTGTTCATTAACATGCTATCAGTTATGCTATATTAGTCAAATGTTCTACGAGCACATACTTGTATATGAACGTATAATTTTTAAATAAACGAATTTTTCGACAAAATAATTTACAAGTTTGTGCAACAAACAGGCCCAATTGTTTATTTTTACATACGCTCCATTAGTTAGTGTTCACGTCCGGCAACCCTGCTTGCCAGTTATGGTGATACCACCAGTCTGCCACGCGTCAGAGTTACAGTTTACAATGCAGTGAATGGTGTTATTTTCTCTAAGTGTAATCATTATCCCACCATATAATAATAGCCCAGTGTTGCTTGCGTGGTTGGTCCGTCCGTCCGTATTTCTAACTAATAAGCGAAACTGTCAGAGAAGGTAGTCCGTATCAGCGATACTGCAAATAAAAATAGTTCATGTTAGATTTACCGCAATTGAGCTCTTAAGAAATTAACATGATTAATTTTGCCCCGTCATTTTTGGCGGGGGGCCAAAAATGGCGGGGCGTCTACTATGTAGTTGTGCGTTAAGATATGTAAGGGCAATCATGCATTAAGATCTCTATGGATTGAGGTGTTGAAGATTTCTTCCTTTTATTGCATTGACTCCTCAAGGGGCCTAAAATAGGCCATAGAAGGTTAGCTTTATTAAGTTTGTCTATCCTATGTTATGGAGACTAGTGCTCCCAGAAGAAGACTCTTAAGTTACCTCAGCTATAAATAGGCTTTCGGGGTTTTATCTTTTGCATGCCTATTTCGGTTCTTTCTGTTTTCCTGCCTTCTTTGCTGATTATTCTTTAGTAGTAGACTTGCCCGCCAAAAATAGCTGGACGAATGAAGTTTAACTCTTAAGATGCCCTCTTATTTGCAGTAACTCTGACATAAAATAGTGTTATTTTCAGTATCCCTGATAAGGACTGCTTTCTCTGACAGTCTCGCTATTAGTTGAAGAATACTGACCCGGGAATTTTCTCACATCCGAAATCCTTAAAAGCGTCAAAGAGAGACGGACGGATCAAGCAAGCAAGACTGGGGTATTATATACTGGGATCTTTTCTTCCTCTTCCTTCTTAACTTGATGTTTCTATGCGCAGGTTATTTGTGTGAGAACACACCTTGTGCGTAGATTCCTCGTTCTCTCAAGTCCACACTAAATAGTCCCTACTTTCTCGGTGGAAGATATCCACTTACTGAAGCGCTGCCATCTTATTACTACTACTTCTTTATAGCATTGAAATGTTTTTGAATCCAACCGGCCTTGAACACATTTCAGTATTACAATGATTTGAAAACGAGGCCAATCTAAGATGGCGGCTTTATATTAAGACATACGGTAAACTTTTCAGGCTGGTATTTGACTTGGCTTAATTTCATTTTCAAAGATGCTTGATGAATTTGTTAGTTTTTTCATGAGGCAAGTAAAATCGTGGGAATTTCTATACAAAAGTCGAATATAAATTATTCGTTGAGTATAGTTTAGAAGATACGGGCGTGTGAGTTAGTGTGCGTGTCATCTGGCGCTGTCGTCTGGCACACCTAGTGGTGCTGTTAGAATAATTTGAAATCATCTTCATGAGCTTATAACTCTTACGTCCATGCAACAAAGAATAATTTGTATGTCGGCTTTTTTGTGTGATCTCTTGAGTACCTGATAACTATTTGCCTTATCTATGAGTACTTTGCAGAGCGTCTCACTGATCGCACAGCCTTGCTGTTAAGCTCATTGGACATAAATTTATTTTTCAAGGGTGGAAACCTAATTTGAAAGAAGTTTAAATACCATTATTTTGCAAATGCCATTTCTTTATTTTTAAATTCCATTGGCTTCCAATATATAGTAAGCCAATGAATATTATAAATAATAAAGGACCGGCACCGGTAAAAAAAATAAGAACCGGCATAGGTATCGACACCGGCACATCACTAATTAAAATGCTATAGCACACTTGATTAGGCTGTATTATTAGACATACTGACAGCGAACTTCTCACGTGTCGTAGCGATGAAGGTTTACGAGATGGCCAGTTGATTTGACTCGATTGTTCGAATAGGAAATCACGATTTCTTGATGTGTTGTAGCGATCAAGATTTGCAAGGAGAAGAACCTGGAGGTGTCGCTGTGCCTCGTGGTGCGCCACATGGCACGTGTCACCCACCCCGCCTCCCTGCACGACACCACCAACGGCCACCCTGCCAAGAAGACGCATTTCGACGACCAGGTGATGAACAGCCTAGTGCACTTGAAAATGAAACGAGAGGTTTACCTTATTTTAGGTCTGAAAGTTTCCATTTCGTTGTGGTGGTGAAGAAAACTAGCTACACCTCTCGGCTTGGAGATGACTAGACTGAACATTGAGGATAAATATCAAAGAAATAAGAATAGTTAGTGAATACTCCCTCTGGAACACCCAGGCTCACAATTTTCAGATAAATCCTTGACATGGTTGAGATTCCTAAGGAATTTTTCTACTTCAGAATATTTTTTTTTGCGAATTAATTAAATCTTATTTCTGAATCATTCCGTTTACTCCAGTTAACTAGAAAGACTAAAAGTTAAAACACGCATACGCGGTATGAAGAACTCCTGAGACTTTCGTCCTTTAAAATCATTTAGTCGGATGCATCAATGACTTCTAAGTTGATAACTGCCAGTCCTTAACTTACCAGACCTTACAATTATTTCCTCTACCAGTGTTTTGGAGGGCTCAGCCTTCCTATGATGAAGGTCAGAGACCATTTGATCAGAGTGGCATGCTATTGGAAAGGATTGGTAGATCGAAATTGACCTTTTTTTATTGGTTTTTACATTCATTTTTTCTCCTATTTTACGATTGTTCTCCTAAAACTAGACAGCTTTGTCTCGGAATTTTTAAGGTTCTATCATGCTAACATCGTTAAAGTTTTTTGGGAGACTGGAACAGTTTTCGTTACTTACTGAGCAGCTGGTAGTACTGCTGTTCAGTGGTTGATTCGAGGAGTGTCTCGTTGTTAGTTCGTATAGCACGTGCTGAGTTTTCTGTTGATTTTAGATCCTTCTTTTTCGAATTCTTTGTCTTAAATTCACTGAGACGCTCACTCTAAAATTTATGTATCAAGTTTAACTCGAGAGATATGATGATGTGTTGGACATATCGGTAATACTTTTATGACCGGAACCTTTTTTTTTCTGTTCTTGTACTAAAATTATTCGCTTCTAAATCTAAACAGGTATCAGTTATACATGGTACATATATGAAGTAGGGTGAGTTAAATAGTCTAATCTTGCAGTTTGAGCTCAAGTAATATTCCTATTGATATTGAATAGATATTTTCCTTCCGTTTACCATTCTAAGCAGTGCACACACCAACACCCCTGGCGCTATTGAAGGGGTGCTTGCTGACATTGACATTCGTTAGCTCATATTTTTGAAAACCAGGAGCTTCAGAATACATATTTTAGCAAAAATTTCCTCCGTGTACCATTTGGTATTAGAACAAAATTCTGCACCGGTGTGTTTTTCTTTTTTATAATATAGTGTGATTTGTCAGACTTTCCCGTTCTCAATGTAGATTTGAAGTCACGATTTTTTGAAAGCAACGAGCTGTACTGAAAAACTCATCACAAAAGCTTCAATATGAGGTACTAGTAGTGTTAGCGGCTCGCAAAATTAGAACAAAGATGAAAAAAAAGATAAAACTTGTATTAACGTCATGTGTTAGTGTGTATACTAACAGTGTCTCACCCTCACTCACCTCGCTGTCTCACTGACGCTCCTGCAGGGCCAATACAAGGTATCGTAGCAGGGGTCCCCGCGGCCCCCGCCTCCACTGCTGTTGCGTGTTGTAACGTCCTGAGCACTCAGATGTGCCCTCAACCTAGACTGTCGGGCCATGACGTTTCTGATTATTTCTTTCATCAAAAAATTATTAAGTCATTCTTATGATACTTCTATAAATTTCGGTACTTCCACTGGGATTGAACGTATTTCACGGTGTGATTTCTTTCAATGAAGGAATCATCAAGTGATTCCAATGATCCTTCTATGTTTATATTCGTGCTGGTGATATGCGTATTTCACGGTATATTTTACTGACCTCCCCAGCTGTACACGTTTGAGCTATGGCCCGATAGTCACAGTCGACGGCGCACCAAATGGTATTGAGCACTGATATTTACGTTGAGTTCGCTGCACGAACATGTGAAACTGATCAGCATGTTAATTTATTCTTTGAAAAACTTGGCTTCGAATAAAAAACAATCCTACTAACCCACTTGCGCTGTTGTGGTACGGCTGATCATGAGTTGCTCCTAAGCACAACATTGGAAAAATTTATGTCTTTCGTCTTAAAAAATATTTCATCTTGCGAATTTTCACGCTTTGATTCATCAGCTTTCGAGGATTTGTTTCACTATATACACTTGAGCCGCTCTAACTGCTGTCAGCTTATCTTGTTCGTGCATCCGTCTTCACGCACTGCACTGTACACTTTTCGTTTGTCTAGCGTGTGTATTTTTTGAAGGAAATGTGGGGCTTGAAGTTGCTGATCTACTTGCGGTCGCTAATGAGCGGTTGAGCGTCGTCTTGCATTTATGAATTTCTCCACGTCAAGAAAGTTAGTAGGTCGCTGTACACGATCTAGCCCGGTACATTGAGTTCATCGTGGACACGATCAAAGTAGTGTCTTGCATCTCCTACTGCTAACTTCATCAAGTTTTTTCGTACTGTGCCTTGGAGCAGCGGGGCAAAATTATAGTATTCGCTCGAATAAAATTTTATTTCTCAAGACAGACTGCTCCTGTGGAAACGGCTTTGCTGCAAATTAGGGATTTCGGAATCACGTGTACGATGACATTGTTCGAATGTAAGAGTGATGCTTGAGTGTATTTCTGTCGACCTACAGTAAATATATACTCCTTGATTTATGTTTGTGATCTCTACACTGTTATGAATTTTGCACTGTAAAGTTGTATTTGGGTGAATCGTTGTAGCATTCTTTTCTATGCACCGCTTTGTGGTTTGACAATAAAAATGGTGTTGTCTACACTGTATTCGCAATCGTTGTGTGTGTGTCGTCCAAAAAGATCTCGTATGTGTAAATTTTAATCTTGAAGCGACGTGGACTCTAACTACTAAAACCTTCAGCTCTAGCAAAAAGATTTATTTTTCAGTGTTTCTTAATATTTAAAAATTTATTCCAATTCGGTCATGTGTTCATAAATTTGATTGAAAATAGTCTCTATAAATCTCCTTCATGATATATTGGTTGTTTACGTGACTATCGCAATTACTGAACTTCAGATTCACTGCACGTACTGTTGAGTCGCCCATCGTAGTTGCGTAACTGCACTCCTCTGTCTGAAGTCTTCCGTGAGTGGCAACGCTTCTAAGTCCCATTGCTTCGCTATCAATTTAAAGCTTCAGTCACCATCTGTACTAGCCCAACTTCACACTTCATCATAAATTCGTGTAGATTGTCACATGTTGATGTATGGACGTTTTGGTCAAACGAAGAAACAAAAAATAAAATGGAGTGAAATCTCAATATACGCGAATACTAAGAGAAGTTAGATTCGAAACGGAAGCTTCCAGCAATGCGGTAGAGGAATATTTATTATTCGTTTATAGAGTTCGTATTACTTCCTGCATTTCTTAATGACAAGCTTTCAAGCTCGTATAGAAATGTATTGCCTCTATGTGCGAAGTACCTGCTCATGGTGTTCTTGCATCAGGTGTCGTGGAACAGCGACAGAGACGTGAACTGGGAGGAGGAGACAGCTTCCTGCAGCTCGGAGTGCCCCGTCGTGTGGCTGGACTGCGAGGACCCACTCTTCATGCTGTACACGAGCGGCAGCACGGGTAAGCCAAAGGGCGTCCTGCACACCGTCGGAGGCTACATGCTCTACGCTGCCACAACGTTCAAGTATTCCTTCGACTACCATCCTGGTGACATCTACTTCTGCACCGCCGACATCGGGTGGATTACCGGACACTCTTACGTGACCTACGGCCCCCTCCTGAACGGCGCTTCTTCTGTGCTCGTGAGCGTCTGACAATAATCGTTCCTTATTTCATGATGCTTTGTTACATAATCAACTTCTGACTGGAGAACTTCATCCACTAAACTTGGGCACTTCGCGATGCTCGAAGGATGAGACGAGTTTTGAGCGTCATTCAAAGGAGTGCACAGGCGGTCCTCGAACGTCTTTATTTTAAGACTTACTTGATTTGTGTTCGAAATTTTGGCTCCAAGTTCCAGCATTCAAAACATGTACTCTTTGCACAAGAGCACATATTCCGAATACCTGAAATTAATTTTTTTTAGGACAAATCAAAGGGTACTTGAGATAAATACGTTCCATTTCGAGGATCACCTGTACTAATAGTGTCTGTACTAGTTAAAGTCCCTATTGATTTAGCATTCTAAAGAAGTGATAGAGCTACCTGCAGTAAATTGCGCTGCTCTAGCCGTGAAAATTTGTTGTTGGTTTTTGGTTTGGAGTTCATGAGACCATGTGGCTAAGTTCATTTTTTTAAAGAGAAGGGGTACACTAGCGCAGTCATTTTTAGAATTTTTTTCGTGTTGTTGGCAAATTTACAACTTGAATTTATTCATAGCGTGTTGCAATTTTGAAGTTTTTTCATAAATACAGTAGTTATGGCCTTTTTACCTACACTGTGCAGTTAAAGTATCTCAAAATATACCTTATATCATTCTATATCCCTTACCGCTAACGTGATATTTCAGTTCGAGGGCGTGCCAACATACCCTCACACAGGGCGCTTCTGGGAGATCATTGAGCGCTACAAAGTGAGCAAGTTCTACACAGCTCCGACGGCCATTCGTACCCTCATGAAGTACGGCGATGAGCCACTCAAAAAGTGAGATATTGCTCCGTTTATGACATGAGTGGATGGCCTCCTCATTGGTGTCCCGTTCTCAGTTGTATTTAATTGTGATCATAGCTGTCAATTGTAAAACTATGATGCAAGGGTTGTATTATTAAGCTGATGATTTCGTTTATTTCTAAAACAGCCTCTTTACGTTACAAGTAATAATTGTTTCTGTTTAGTCAATAGATGTTAGTTGTTAGATATTGCTATTTTGGGCGACAGTTAGCTTCTGCTGACCGTGCTATGGTGGTTTGTCCCAAAACACGTTTTGCTCTAGTGAAGGTGTTTTAAAATGTTGATAATGCGCAATAAAGGTAAACTAAAGGTAATGCGTAAAGGTAAAGGTAATGCGTAAAGAGGGGAATATATCTATTCCCCTCTTTACGAACTAAAGAAGTTCAAAACCGGCTTACTTGTGAAAAATGTACTTCATTCCATAGGTTGATGGATTTATCTAAACTAAATCCCTAACTCATATTGCATTCTAAGTTTATGAAACCATAGGAAGGCCCCTACTAAATATAACTCTGCATGGAAGAACTCTCTTGAAAATAAGCTTTCATGAGGTAGATTTGCAATATGAGCTTCAAAGTTCGAATAATTCAATTACGATTCAATTTCATGGTCCAACTAATGACTTCAATCTGCCCAACTCTGGCAGATTCGACATTTCAACGCTGCGAGTACTGGGCACGGTGGGGGAACCCATCAATCCGGAGGCGTGGCTGTGGTATCACCGTGTCGTGGGTGGCGGCAACGCTGCCGTCGTAGACACCTTCTGGCAGACGGAGACTGGAGGCCACGTCATCACACCGCTGCCTGGTGCTACTCCTGCCAAGCCGGGCTCGGCGGTCAGACATCTTCGTAGTCGTAATTGCCCGAACTTCTTACACTTTTCTTATTGATTTGACTGTGCACGTTTCCTAAAACGGAACCCACCGGTGGGTCATGTTACTTGTAGCTAAATGACGTCATCGCAGATAACATGCAGAGGTGGGCAGCGCTACTTCGAAATGTAGCGGCCGCTACATTTCAAAGTAGCGCTGCCCAGCTCTGATAACATGTTAACACTGCAACAACTTTTAAAATCACGGCACGACGTCCCGAATATTGACATTTTGAATCTATTTGTATCTGTTTGTTACTTGGAGGTCTTTAACCTTACTGATCATTACTGACCGCGTTTTCATTGTTTTGAAAGTTGAGAAGTTTGCCACAACTTTTAAACTCGCGTCACGACGTCCCAAATATTGTTATGTTATATTTACCTGTTTAGTGTTTGGAGGTCTTTCACCAGCAGATGGTTACTGATCGGGCATTGGATGATCAAAATTATCTTGAGTTGTCGAACTTGGGTAAAAAATTCACGTTCATCGTACTCTGATCGTAAATTTCGTATAATCAAAAACATTTGAGCGGAACTTACGCCAAACGGTGTTATCGAAGCAGGCCGATAGCCAATCATAGGACCGGGATTTGTTGACATCGTAGCTGCTGGTCACGTGACATTTGAGGCGGAGAGACGTCCACCAAATTTTAGCGAGGACGATATTATAGCTTAAATTAATTTCAGACGTCGAAACAGAGAAACGGGGCTTATTGTTTGATTGAAACTAATTTCCCGGCAACTCCTACTAAATCATGCCTCTTGATTATCTCTACTGAATTAAGATAAGAATACCCATGAATTTATGACTTGAAAAATAAGCGATATGTGCCTGTGCAAAAAAATTCTATTGCTTTAGTATGTTAATCAAATACCTTTTTTTTTTCTACGAAATATGTATAAATTATGTTCTGATAAGAATAACGGAAATTACAATAGCAAGTAAATAATTATAGCAATCGCAATTAACACTTCATAATTATCATTTATGTTCGACACAAATTTTTCTAAAAAAGTATAGCTATCACGTGAATCTCGGCCTGCAGCTCGTGTGTATCTGTATTTGCGTTCAACGTCACTCCACTTCTGTGAGGTCTTAGGTGTCGCAAGGTTATGTGAAGATCTTGAGCGTAACTTGTTACTTGTTTGGTAATAGCTCACATCGTAGCTACGTTCACTTAGCTGGACCTACGCTACCTGCTGATCGCTGCAACTCCATAACTAGTTGTGATTATGCGGCCCCGGTTTTGTATAATTTTCAGTAAGGTATTTTTGCGTCTAACTTCATTTCTCGGACAATAGCTATGAAATATATCGCGTTTTCTGTATAAGATTTTACACTGCGATTTTGCTATCATTTTGAACACTGCATCATTGTCTAGTTTTTTGTCCTCAGAACATCTCACCTTCAGTAAAAGAACGGAAGTTTTTGACGACGACCTTCTAAATATTAGAATTAAGACAACGCATTGTCATGTGTGAGCTGTGGAGTCAGGTGATGGAGACTGATGAAACAAAGGACTTTGTTATGAAAGTAATTATTAAGGCTATGAGAAACATCTTGTTTCCATAAAATTTGTTAATAAAATCTAGAGCTTTCGAGTGTGGACAACACCCATCTTCAGTAGAAAAACCTAAAAAGAAGAAAAAAAATGAACACATTTAATGCACAAACATGCCTCTTATGATGCACAAATATCATAATGTTACGATTTCCCTCTACTAAATCTATTCGAGAAATTTTATTAAAGGACTTTGTGTTTTGGGTTCCAGTGCTTCCCGTTCTTTGGCATCTCGGTGTGCCTTCTGGACGAGTCTGGTGAGGAGATCAGCGGCGAAGGCGAAGGCTACCTCGTATTCAGGCAGCCATGGCCGGGCATGATGCGCTCCGTTTACAACAATCATGAGAGGTTCCAAACCACCTACTTCCAAAAGTTCCCGGGCTTCTACACTACTGGAGATGGTAAGCACGTATATAGTGTGTGTTTGACTTGATTCTTTTACTTGTTCACCTAAAGTGAGATTATTCTTGTGCCGTTGAATGTACTGGTCTGTTTTCTATCTGAATTTATATTAGTATGTTTGGGAGAGATCTGTTTTACCGGTTTAATAATTCATAGTAGGGCATTTCTCAAAAGCAAGGATGTTTTGACGTACGTCACTCGCGAAATATTTTCATGTAGTAGTAAAATGATTTTGTGACTTTAGTAGTGTGGGTCTTTTACTACTTATCGATAATGATCTTTTGGAAAGAATAACTAGGTAATAGTGAAACTTCTCCGTTTATGGTGGTATATACTATACAGTCCCGTCTCGTTCATATGCCCTTTTAAAATGTCATTATATAAAAACTATTCTTCAGCTCTAAAATCATACGAACCATCATGAAGTTGAGATATATTCATAATTTCTCATGGAAGAAATTTAACTACTAATATTTTTCATTCAAAGTAGGCACGACACGTGTTTGGTACAGTACCTAAAAGGAGCTCCAGTTCCTCCTAGTTACATTTTTTATTTCCTTTAACACTATTAAGCTCTAAAAATTATTGCGATTAAACTGCAGCTTGCTTTGTACAAAAAAACAGTTACAAGATTATGTAAATTTGCAGAACGAATGAAGTAACTTCATACAATAAGCTATCAGGAGCCTTCCAGAACGGCCCAATGTTATACTAATGGTAGGTTTAGGGTCAAACATTTATACAGCTCTGCAAGGCATTCTAAAAGCTTAGGTAATTTTCAGGAGCTCGGCGGGACAAGGACGGCTACATTTGGGTGACCGGTCGCATCGACGACATGCTCAATGTGTCGGGCCACCTCCTCTCCACGGCACAGGTCAGCTCGCGCTTATGTATTGTAACTACACCCTTCTAGTTTCAAATAAAAATGAATCAATTTTAAATTAAGTAAATCAAGTTCTAATTTAAATTAATCAATTTACAAAAAAAAATAATTTCAAATTAAAATAACTTGTTTTATTTTGTTACTTTATTTTAAAGTATGTACATCTAATTAATTTATGTGATCAGAAATATTCCAGGCAGTTCAGTTGAAAATATCTATACTATAACTTTTTTAATTCATCTTCAAATATGGATATGTACGTAAAACGAATGCATACGTATGAAGATCAATAAATATCAATTTTGCCAAGTACAAATGTATTAATGCCTAAAAATGTCAATTAATTTCAATTTGAAATTGATGCTCCTCAGGGGGCGTAGGATAGGCCATAAGCAATTGGTTTAGGTTAGTTAGGTTTGTCTATACTAAGCTAAGGGGAGTAGCGTCCCCAAGAGGAAACCGTTCGGTTACGTCAGCTATAGCTAGGCCCTCGCGACTTCTGTCTTTCGTGCCCATTTTACTTCTGTCCGTTTCCACGCCTTCTTCGCTGGTTATTCTTTATCTTCTCTTCCTCTTTCTTAACTTATTTCTATGCGCAGGGGATCTTCTGCGGGAACACGCCTTGTGCATAGATTCTGTGTTCTCCCAACTCTATACTAAATGGTTCCTACTCATTCGGTGCGAGATGGTTTGAGTTACTGATGCGCTGCTACCCTTACTACTTCTACTCCTACTGCTTCTACTAATACTACTTGAAATTTATTTTAATTTGGAGCTAAAAAAAAGTAGTTGACACGCTCCGCCAAAAATGGCGGACAAATGATGTTAAATTCTTGAGATGCCCTCTTACTTATGGTAACTCTGACATGAAATAATGTTATTTTCAGTATCACTGATAGGGTACGTCTTATCTGAGTGTCGTTAGTTAGTTTAGGAATACGGACCTGGAAATTTTCTTCTATCAAAATCCTTAAGGACGTGACAGAGAGATGGGCCAAGCAAGCAACAACTGTGTATTAGTATATAATGTAATTACTCTCTCTCTGAGAGGACTAATGTTATTGCGCACACCTCCATTAGTTTTTTTTGCGGTGAATTTTTGTAGATCTAGTTAAGTACATCTATATTGTTGTTTTGTTCATGGTTTTTTTATCCATTCAGACTTTTCCCGCTTTTTTTAGTTCATGAATAACCTAGTGCTGCTTCATAAATTCTGATTGAAGCCTTACGACAAACCATGCAATCAACTCTTTTAAAGGAGTTAAGTTTGCTCTTGCTTTGTTCAGAAATTTTCGTCGTCAGCGTGATAGCATTTTTCAGGTCCAACTGTTTATATTGTCTTTCATGTGTTTGCTGTAAGTTATGTTCATTTTCGTTGCTTACACCAGCTGCGTACGTGTTTCTCGACATTTTTTCTTTGCCTCCTATTTTTCAATCTCAGTTCGAAACTTGATGCTTGGCTGGATGAATGTTGTCCAGTGGTACTAGGCAACCGTATGGGAACTTCTAATTTTCAGTTAAGAAGAGAGAACCAGGAATAATGAATATATTTTTAAACGTAAAATGTGTCTGCGAGAAGATCAATCACTCGTAAAAAATAGGACGTTTCGAGCATCCGCTCATCAGCTATGAATGTATCACACCTGATCAGTGAGTGCAGTAGTATTTTTAGGTCACAGGTTCTACAATGCAATTTTCTGACTTCCACGCGTCGCAGCTATAAACAGACTTAGTTCACTTTAAAGCCGCCTCAAAAAAAGCCTAACAGGATGAATTATTGTAGAACCTTGTCATGTACGTTATCGCCAGACCTTACTTCTTAGTAAGGTCTTACTTCTTAGTAAGATAGTTAAATATTTCCCTGGCAATTAAGTATACCTTTATACTTCATGAAAGACTAAAGAAATCTCCGGACTTACTGCGAAAATATTCGGCAACAATTGGGTTTCTATAAAGCTTGTACATGTGCTTCTCAGGTGGAGAGCGCTTTAGTGGAGGTGGAGCAGGTGGCAGAGGCGGCGGCTGTGGCGCGGCCTCATCCTGTCAAGGGCGAGTGCCTGTATTGCTTCGTTACGCTCAAGCAAGGCGAGAGGTTCACCGATGAACTCGTTGCCGACATGAAGAACAAAGGCAAGTACTGCGTAACTGTAGAAAGATCACATGCTGAAAATTTTGTGATTTTTCTATCGTCGTGATTTCGACTCATGACGGTGCGATGCTAGAACTCGGCGGTAATTGTTTCTATCTTTACTAAGAACTTAATAGTGAAGAATATTCTAAGAAAATTGATTGTATTTATTTAAGAAAACGTGCTGAAATTTTGTAAATCTATACGATCAATTTTCCCCTCAGGAAAAATGAAGCTATGTTAGGTTAGTCTATCGTATGCTATGGGGACTGGCGACCCCAGGGGAGTACTGTTCAGAGACCTCGATTATATATAAGCCTTCGTAACTTCCGTGTTTCGTGCCCACTTTGCTTCTTTCGGTTATCATATTAATTTTCCATCTTATCAGAACTTCCTTATTCGATTGATAAATACAAATTTGACAACTAGAAAATTTGTATTCATACATGATAGTGCTTTGGTTACATTAGGTTATGTTAAATGATCGCGTGTACCATACATGACCCACTTCGGGGCAAAGTGTTGAACTAATAATACGGTCAGTTGCTTTCGGAAATTTTTCCTTTTCAAGATTTAAATGAACTTGGAAGTCAGGACAAACAGTGATATATCTATTTGCATTTCAATAGATTATTCGCTCCCAATTCGAATTTATTCCTTCACTGGGACTTGAAACATGCCATATCGTGGGTAATCGCGGAGTCTGTCGCGAAGAGAAGCCATTTAGGATACTGTTATCATTTTAGGCATTAAAATATTTTGTTGGTGTTTAAATTCTCAATGTTTTACTCACAGCTTTTTTTATATTCTAGTTCGAGGAAAGATCGGCCCATTTGCCCAGCCTGATTACCTGCAGTTGGCTCCTGGTCTGCCAAAGACACGTTCTGGCAAGATCATGCGGCGAGTCTTGCGTAAAATTGCCGTGGGAGATCGTGACTTCGGTGACATTTCTACATTGGCGGATCCATCGGTGGTAGAGATGCTATTCCAGCACCGACCAGCCAATGCTTGAAGTGGGTAATGTTTCGAGCTAATGGGTTTTCGGATCCATTCAGAATCGATTGTGCATTTGTAGCGAGAGTGTGGCGCTATGAGCGGATTTAGTTTATCGACTAGACCCATTATTGTTGAGAGCACTAATGATATGAATCATCATCAAATGTAATCGTTGCAACTGGTCGTGATGTTAGCATATAGCCAAATGGTGCGAATATAATGATGAGGATTCGTTTTTATATTTGGTAAAGCGTCCCCACGTGTCATCCACGGGAAAGAATTTCGTTGGGTCTCTAACAGTATTGTCGTGTCCGCTCATACGTAAACCAAATGATCTCGGACAATACCTTAATCAGTGCTAATACTTAGAACTGCAATTTGTTCGTACGTTGAGATCGACTGCTTCATGTATGAAGTGGAATGCTCTTATTTTCACTATCAAACCCATTTTATTTTGGTCGATTTTAGTACTACTAGATGAACTGAAATGTTAAGAATTTTCGAGTAGGTGTTTCGCGTGATCAGTTTTAAAGTTTTTTTTAAAGAGGTAAACGTTTTGAAATGTTGATAATGTCTTAGTTTCAGGAATTAACCCTGTTTGTCGCCGCTAACAGTTTACTTTCTTTCTATTCTTAGTTTAAGTTGACTAGAGACGCATTTCTTTTCTGCCACAGAAATATGAATAGTTCTTGCGTAAATTTTATAAGTTTAGTACAAATTACCTTATTTGCTCATCACTAAAACAGGATTTCCGACGAAATGCTTGTATGTACAATTGTAGTCGACTTATGTGAATTTCCTACCCTTCGGGTGTTGTGCGAGACCCTTGCAAATGCTTGACCAAATAAGAAGTTGCAGTGATGAGACATTTCGTTTAAGATAAGCACAGGGTAGTGAACGTAGGTTTTGCCTGCATGGAAAGTTCCGTTGAATTTAGTGTTTATCGCACTTGTCTAAATGTCTATGATGCACAAGTGTTGATGTGAAGTGTACTTAAATAATGATGACCCCATCCGGTCCACGGGTTTTCGAGTTTCTCGCTATAATTTATTCGCCCGTTGCGCATCTTATACTAAAGTGTGCGATTATGGTTGTTATGTAGGAACCCTAAAAGCTTTTTCGTGACCAGAACAATTTATTTATTTATAGTGGTCTATGTATATATTGTTTATTTACTCGACAAGGTAAAGGTTTTAACCTGAATCGGTATCAAAATTTGAGAAACTGCATATACTTTAGCGATGATTTTTTAAGGTAACTTACTGGGATTAGCGTTGCAAATCAACGTTTTTCATTTTTAAATATGCACATTCGAACATTTAGTTCCTAATTTACTTTCTATGCCAGATTTACTCGTGGATAGAGAAATTGATCGCGTACTTCAATAATGCTTAATAAATTGATCGTACTTATGTCTTCTGTGGCATCCTTTACAGCTCATTAGAAATTTAATTATGTCTGTAGGCAGCTTAACAGGCGGTTTTAATAAGTTGGTTAGAACAGCTAACTACACACTGTATAATACATTTACTCAAAAATTTTTCGTGCAGTGCAATAAACAGAAATGAGGTTCAGTTGACGTAACTACTGAGCTATATTACCTCTCTTGCTCATATATCAAGTACTCGTACGTAGTCAAATGCAATGTCACCATTTTCGCCCGAACTAAAGTGATTTTTATCTATCACCTGTTTTACAAACGATTTCATGACCTAAATGTGCTTTATTTAAACTACGTTCCAAGTGACATCCCACTATCGAGTGCTGTGTTCGGTGATGATAATTTTGCCCACTCCAGAGCTGACAATGAGAATGTAACTTGCCCTTAAACACTGTGACGCTCATTCAACCCTAATTCTCAGCTGAATAAGCTTTTAAATGAAGAGTTCTCAAAGCTGGTCTTATCAGAGTAAACCTTGTCCCGGTTACATGCGGTCCCAAAACGTCTGGGCTAACGAACAGGAATATTTCCCGTATTTGAAGAAAGTTCGAGGCGCACTCAGATACGTAGAATATTAACCGCCAGGTTTCCTTCGACCACTTCAAGCTCGTAAAACCAAAGCCTCATTTAATCCTGATTTAGGATCTGGCCACTGGGATGAGATAGGCAACGGTCTCAAACGTTTGGGAGATACGTTACGACGGCGACGATGATACACTTGCACTATGGCAACGCGCCAGCAGGGTGGTGAGAAGAGCCTCCACTGTCTCCTCGTCTGAAGCAGATGTGTCGACTATGTGATCCCAAGAGGGAATATCGTCCAGATCGCACTCGCTTGCCACGTCATCCACGCCTGCCGGTACAAGAAATTATTTTCAATTAGCGACACCTTCGTGAATAGCGCATTATCCTAGTCAAAGTAAGTGGAGTGTAACTGATGTTCAAGTTTCATTAAAAAACACACCAAGAGTGTTCTGAAGACACTTTGAAAAGCTCAGGTTTTAAGTTATTCCCAATTGAATGATACCTCACCTATCACACCAATACGGGATTCTGTTATAGATTCATTCTAGAGACCAAATATTACAGGATTATGCTTTATTGACGACCATAACATCCATAAAAATTTATTCCATGATACTACGAACAACAATGTCGAACCGTTATTGATCAAAACATAATTGTTAAAAAAATGTTAATAGTCGAAGTATTGATTAGTTTAGGGTGGCTTCTCAAGCGAAATCGTCAGCATAAGTTAGCTACTACCAATGATGTTCAATGTGACGTTAAAAACCAAACGAATAATTTCTCACTTTTATACGCCATGACCTACCCTATTGTGCTTCGACGGTCTCAAAAAAAATTTTCAGCTTAGTCAATAATCATTCATGTATTTTTATGAGCTAAGTTTCAAGACTGGAATTTTGAAACGGTCGTACGGTTTCTCATGATTGAAGTAAACTCTTTGTTGAATGAAACTCACTTTACACCTCAAAACATAGGACCAGCTTGAGAAATGCATTCTTACAACTCTCCGACCACTTCGTGCCTCAAGATAACAAAAGACATAACCTGCTGTTTAGATTCCTCTGCCAAAGAAAATTACCTGCAGTGAAAGCCCAGCCTCTGTTGGCGCGCGTCTGCTCAGAAGCAGTGACTCTCACAGTAACGCACAGGTCTGGATAGCTCGAGCGGAAATACTGGAGGTCGGATTTGCGTCGCATATCACTCACAATCCAGACTGGGTACTTTTCTCCTGAAGAAAATGAAATATTTATATTTGCGACAAGAATAATTTTTTTGTGATGCGACTTGTACTTGCCGACTCCTACGTTTTTGAACATTATCAGGGTTCACTTCTTCCAGTACCTGCGTAATTTAAGTACGTGTATTCTTTAGTGTCCAAATTTATTCAATCAACGTGAGACTAAATGTTAACAAAAAAAATCATCGCTATAACGTTAAATAAGCGATGTATCTTATACAGAGATGTTCAAAATTGAGGAACGAAAAGGAAAATTACGATGTGTCTGTAGTTAGTGGAGCAATTTTTTTCAAATTATCAGATGATCAATAATCTTCATTCTCGAACATTTAGCATATTTCAAGGTTGTATGAGAATAAACGAAAAAAGTATTGAAACTCTTATTATTTTAGAACATTGTTTATCATCTGTGAAAACTTAAGAAAATTTGCTGCATTACCTACAGAAATATCGTAGTTTTCCATTTTATCCCTCCATCTCGGACGCCATTGCATACGTGTAAGAAACGAATGTCAGCGTAAACGCACGAAACTGTGGGGCCTGCGTCGCAAAGAACAGCATCCTGTAGCAATAACACTCTCGTTGCACGAGTCGGCCGAGAAGTCACGTTAACCATATACTACGCGGCGAATTAATATTCCTAATACGGTTTCGAAAAATTACTGTTATTCCACCACAACACAAGATGTTTGAGTCAAGAACTGCGCAATAAAGGGTTGGTTAACACTAAAAAAGATTGACTACATTCTCAAGTGCACTAAGGATTGTAATATATATCGATATACCTTCAACGAAATCATCAGTGTAATCTCTTTCTCCTATCACATCTAAAAGAAATACAGCGCCGCATTTCGTGGTATAATACAGAGGAAACTTGAGTAGAATAAGTGAAGTATAAAATTCTTGTTATGATTAAATCTAGAAAATCATAACACCAAACAGAAACGCGAGTGCTTCATAACGCCTAGAGTAAGTAGCGGAATCGCCAGAATGAAATCAAATTACGCACGCTGTAGGACCATGCTAAATCATGCCACACAAGAAGACATTAGCGGGACGCAACAAGTAACAAAACTACACACCATACGAGTCGTTACCTAACACATGACATACCCTGTGCAAGATGGATGGCCCTTGTGATGAAGTAGGAGGGATCGCGCGTCCTGACCTCCTCACTCCAGTCAATCATGGCCTGCCTGTAGCGCTCCTTGTAGTCCGAGGCCGTGAGCAGCTCGCTGTAGTCCAGGCCGTGCTGAACGGCGTATTCTTTTTTGAGGGGCGCCGACAACCTGATGATGGTCGCACTGCCTCCACACAATCTGGAAGTTTAATGTCTTAATTTAATACGGAGAGCAAATAGTTCAGAGAGTGAAGATGTTGAAATAATTTGCCGGTGATAAGAATAGGCTTAGAGGTTCGCTTATTAAAAAGCACCTAACCACGAAAGGTACGGACACCAATTTTTTTCAAATTTGAACAAATGTTTTCGTATTTTATGAGGATAAATTTCTACGGTTTAGGAGGAGTATAACACTCCGAAGCTCTACAAGAACGCCAGAGCAGGAAAAAGGAGTCATAAGACTGAAATTTTTCCCAAAATAGGCCCCTTCTCCCCAACATAGATACACAACAAGCGTTGCTGATTGCCCGGCGAGTGGCTGGGATTACAACAACTGAGCGTTGAGACTTCGGAGTACATCAATTAACACAGACATTATCCTATCATTTTGTTCTCTCCACATGAAGCTCAAGATTTCCGTCTATAACGGGAAAAGCGGCCAAGTCTCCAAGATACACAATATGTACAACCCTCTTATGCACACAGGTGCATCAAAAAATGAGGGAAGAAAAAATAACTTTTATTGATAGTGTTAAGTACTTTTATCTATCACTGCTAACGTGCGTGATATCGATGGACGTAATAGATAATTAGGAGTAACCAGAACGGTTTATTTCAAATGAAATTTTCAAACAGACAATTACGAACACACAAAGAATTCCATAAATTGATACAGCACAAGCATAACGCACTAAGTTTTAAATGAAGTTTCTCGGAAAAAATGAGCAATAAAAGTAACTAAGCTTTCTATTAAAATGTTAACTTACTTGTTCAGTAGCTTTTCTGAAATGTAGTCCTTCCCAGATTTTCTCTTGCCGGAAAATAAGAAAATAATCTTTGGAGAAGCCATGAGTTTCTGGAGATCGCTTACAACAGTTAGAATTCACTTTTTTCTGTTTAATGGCAAATACGCCCGTGTTCACAACTCCTCAAATTAGGAGTAGTCTACAGTTAATTATATAATAACAATGAAGCTCAAGAAAATTTGAGTGAAATATGTTACATATGACATTAGAGAATCACTATCACAAAAATACACCAATGCAACACCGAAACCGCACAGTCTATATAACTTCAAATTAGTTAAATTACAAAGCTTGAATGAGAAATGTCCACACCGAAACGTGAACATCAATCAAGTCAAAATGCTAATTACATGCCCTTTACATTCAAATATTAGTCTTGACACATCCATTCAACGAACTTGATATTTACCAACTGGCATCGCCTATTCACAAAGAAATTTCACCGCAGTACGTCGTTCGTCAGCGCATTTCTTCGTTTATCCGTAACCGAACCCGAACGAACTGTTTCTAACAATCACCTTCTTTCGGACGTGACAGGTGATAGTTTTCGGTAGTGCTTAAAGCGTTTTGAAGTGCATCCATGCGATAAAAAAAAACTCTATTTATTCCAACACACTTTACCGTTGGGTTTTAAATGCCTTACAACTACTGATGTGATAGGGGATGTGAGGAATGTGTGGGTTAAACTTCCTTTTCCNTTAATTTGAGCACAACAATCGTCAGAATGCGACCACTTCAAGAGGGGACTGCGGTGTAGGGAATGAATGAGAGAGCGATTATGTTGAATTCTCTCGCTCTCTTTCCCAGTGAACACTTTGCAGATAGTTGAACTATCCTTACGCACTAGTTCGCACTAGAGGGCAACTTTGATCTTAAGTTTAGGTAAAACGTTCGCAAGTTGAGTGTCAGGACGGAAATTGGCCTTAGCTATGCGTTTTCCACTCTACAATATACGTCACTTGACCCCTTAACGTATTACCCCGATAAGGCCGGTGTTGCATTCACGAGATATCTCTAGATAATAAGTTAAGGGGTTAATGGTGAACATATTTTTATGATCTTCAAGCGAGTGTTACATTTCACACAAGGAGGTTCCACCAAGTCCTTAGTTTTTTGTGAGATTTAAGCAGAACCTTGTTGATAGATATGGCATACGCTTAGTAGTAGTAATTGCAGCGCTTCAGTAACTAACTCGCAACGAAAGAGTATGGACCGTTTAGTATGGACTTAGGAGAACGGGGAATCTATGCACCAAGTGTGTTCCCACACAAGATCCCTGTGCATAGAAACAGCAAGTTAAGCAAGAGGAAGAAAAAATGAAAAATAATCAGCGGAGGCATGAACGCGGAAAGAAGCCAAGTGGACACGAAATATAGAGGTCCTCGAGGCCTATGTATAGCTGAAGTAACCTAACAGTGCTTCCCTGGGAGCACCAGGCCCCATAGCATAGAATAGACAAACCTAACCCTATTACCTATGGCCTATCCGATGCCCCCTGAGGGTTGGCATACGCTTAATATGCCGTCGGCAGTAAAAACGCTTCTTCGAATACGCCTACAACTGCATCGACAAAATCGTGCACTACAGAATTAACCCTTAAATGCACCGTGTATCTTAAATGATATCAACTAACAATTTGATGGAATTACCAGAAATCTCGCCTGGTATCATATGTGATAAGACTAGCAATTTTGTTAATTAAATGGAAAAATTTTCAATCTAATTCGATCTATGGGTTTACTGGCTTATTATAATGTAGAATTACCCTCAAAATATTTTTTTATCCTTTGGATAAATGCGTGCATTTAAGGATTAAGAATTGAAAAGTATACAATTGATTGATCAATAGTTATTTTGACTCAAATTAGCACCCATATATATAAATTGCCACAACGAAATAAAGATACCTCATATTCTATTTCGCTCGAGTACTTGCGGTTGTTCCGCTCGACGAAGCAGGTGAGGCTGGCCGCATCCATGTGGTTCACCAATTCTTTGAGGGACTGCTTGAAGTTTAGTTCCAGAGACGTTAATTGCTCAATTATCCTAGTTTTGCTTCTTAATTCACTAACCAATATATATTTTTTGGATGGAGTTGTACACCGCCGTAGATGGCAGCGATTTCTCGTTGAGTTTAACGTGCAAGAATTTAGGGAAGACATGCTTGCGTAAAGAGTAAATCCAGTTGAGCATGGCTAAACTTCCTCAAACCGTCGAAATGCATGTATAGTGGCTGAGCCATATTTTTGCGTATAATTGTAGAAATTAGTGAGCGTGAATTATACACGATATAGAAAGATACCAGAAGCACATCGCTTTGATTAGAGCTCAGGAATCTCGCATCTCCCTCGAGGACCGCTAACTCCCCAAGGCACGTTGATGGAAACTCATCAACGCACCCCCCTGGAGGTAATTCGATCATATTAACATTAATTCAATTGTGTCAACAAACTGGTTGAAGAATCTTTTCCTTGCGATGTGGAAACTTGATATAACTTGAGACTATTATATTTCCCCGTCTTACGCATTCGTGAGCGACGTAATGGATTCTTCAGTGAACATTACAAGACAACTATCTGTAATATGCAGGATTCTTTCTTTCCTTAACCATATCGTGAATTTTTGACTGAAAACCTCGTCTTTTCATCACTATGGGAATCGGCAACTGACTACACATCCCTTTTTACTGTGTTAATATTTTGAAAGTCATTCGTCCAATACCCAGGATTAAGTTCTACGAGGTTGCTACACAAATTGAAAATGAAATTCAAGGTCATATTGAGGACAAGTATCAAAATATCAATTCTACTACACAATAATATGCAAGTTAATACAACTTTATCGTTTGTTAGTGGATCAAAATTGACGAAGTTTCGTAGCATATACGGGTAGCGAAATAATATAAAATATTAATCGAAATTCTCAACTCAGGACACACACGTGAATTCTCATAATTAATTATTAATCAGTTTGAGACATTGGTATACAGATCTGTTTGCCGTCTAACTATTAATACGATTTTATTTGTTTGTATTGCTGATAACTGGTCGAAATATATCACGAGTTGAGCATGGGTCAAATCCATTCACATCGAAAAAACATGCACGTATGAAGAAATTCAACGACCATCGTCACACGACACATTTACAATACGTCATACGTGCAAATGGCATACGCTGTCCTTGCTTGTTTTCAATAATTCGTCATATTTACTTGTTATAATTCTAAAAAATCAAGGACATTTCAGATTTTTCAAGGAAGGGTGGTAACCCTGCTCAAGGAAATTCTTCACAGTACCACGCATAACGCACGGGTCTCATTACAGCAGCATAGCTCTATCTTTTACTTTACACTAGTTTCTGAGCATATCTGAGGAAATACACCGATAACAGACTGCTCAACGCATCACATTCTTCAGTTCTGTACTACGTTGCAGTAATATTTATCGGGTTCAATTCTTACTGGCAATAATGAAAATCTCACGAATTTTAGAATATCTTATCCACAGCTCATGACTATCCATCAAATGAATAAAAAACCAGGTATATTCGTACCAAACCCAATTCCCAACGAAAAATTTATCTTCTACTCGATTTCTATCAAAACTCATGCAGAGTCGGAGAAAATTTAACATCAAATTTTAACTCCTCAATAATAATCCTGATCTTAAGCGTGCGAACATAACAAATCGTCATTTTGATTCGAGTCAGGCCGTATTGCGAGCGTTGAATAGAGCATGAATCTCAAGGGACTGAGATCAATATTTAACGTATAAATAATTAATTTAAGAAAAGCACTTTTAAGAGAATTGCTACCGAAAGTAACTTGCATATTTTTAATACCTTAGCAGTGCATCATAAAATATTACTCAAACAAAAAATAGAAATCAATACTGCACAAAGAAAATAAATAGGTACGTGAAAACGCTACAAATTAGGTCACTGGTCACCAGAGGTGGGCAGCGCTACTTTGAAATGTAGCGGCCGCTACATTTCAAAGTAGCGCACCCAGCTCTGCTGGTCACATTGAATGAGATGCGAATTAGAGAGTTGATAATTTGTGCATTATTCACTGCGGTACCACGATGCCTTTCCGTCATTTTGTTCGCAAGAAAAATGACAGAAAAGCATTAAGTAGAACACGTGACAAATTTAAAACTCTTGTTTAAATTTAGCACGATCTTTCTTGAAAATTTAACGAGATTTAAAATGAATCCTGCTGGACCTGAAGACTGCATGAAATCGTCACGATGACTGACTTAATAGAATGTCAAATATCGTGCGAAGAAGGATAAGTAAAATACAGTAGATGTTCATTTTTTATTATTACAGCTATTACATAGGTTTTTCAGACTTAAGTCATGATATATCGTAATGCTAGAAGTAGGCTAACATTTTTCCTACCGAAGCAGTAAGGGTTCATTAATGGCAATCTACAATAGAGAACGACACTATGATAAGTTCCCTAAATGATAGCCTACTGAACTATCGTTGCCTTTTCCTTTATTCGCGGAAGTCTAACACGCTTAGGAATGTTCTCCCAACATTGAACTTACCTTAGAAGACTAATTCACTCACACATGCATCACATACACCACTAAGTATAGCTGGCACAGCAGCTTTATCAATCGCACGGACTACTACATGACATATGCACCAGGCACAAAGCTGTCTACATTCATCGAACACTTTTATATCACACGCAGCCACGCAGTCCTAAAAATAACTTGTCGTACAGAGCTTATCAACTGGAAGCAGCATCAAATATCACAGACATCACCACACAACACGCACCGCGTTGTCGTGCTTTCTGAAGTATCTCCCACATCATACAAACGCCTAGAGAATATTAGAAAAAAGAGACGGGCGGACAGCCTCAGGATTGAAAGAGAAAACCACTTTACTTCACACCAAGCAGCCACAATGAGATGAGACGTACGGCTGGCAGGTCGGCCACAAAGGTAGTAAAACAGACGGTAACACGCTTAGTGAGGTAGCCAGGCACCCAACGTTTAAAATAAGCCGGTCAGATGACGTCAGTCGATGAAGAAGACTAACACACAAGACGCAGGCACAACTCCATCGCCGCCACAACACCATAACAGTAATACCTACATACACGAAAATGTACACTAGAGCAAGAATGAGCGAAGGATGCTGACCTTATAAAATGCTAAATGCAGCAACAATGAGGGCATTCTATTTACACTAAACATGTACCGCAGACACGCAACTCGTCCAGAAGAGAGAGCTACGGACACGAGCAATAATAATATGATGAGGGGAAAAGGTCAGCATGCTTGGCCCGCTTGGATGAGGTACAGCGCCGTCCTCACGCTCCTCGCTTATTTGTACATCAGACACTCGCGGTCTCCTCATTTATCACAGACAAAGAACGGCCAAAAAGTTCATAAAGAATTATGCTTAAACATACGTCATTCAGCCTCACAGAGGTATTCTTAAACATACGTCACTCACCAAGAATTATACACAATTAGAAATCTTATTCGTTTAAGTCACTCACCACAGAGTCGCAGACCTTATTAACATGCTCCTTGGCAATTATAAGTTAGACAGACAGGAATAGAATGCGTCTTTCGCAATCTATCACTTTTAAAAAGTCAACAACCGCACAAAAAATAGCGCTGAACAGAACATCACACAATTCTGATCTGTTTGAGCTTATATGCGCACTTGCGCTCTGAAACACAACTTTGCAAACACCTTTGCAGCAACGACAGAGAATTCAACACAGCAATCCATGTAGACGAGATCAGGAACAGCAACATTCGTACGACAGAACACCTAAAGTTTACAGGAAGAATTGAAAAAAAGGGAAGTAGGAATAAGACACCTGGAACTACGAACAAAAAATGAAGATTGCTTTCTTAACATCTGAAGTCTAGGTTATATTTCGACATCAGCTAATGGTTTGACTAGAAAAATGTTATCAAACGTATTATATTTGAGAAAGAGAAAAGAATAAAATCTTAAAGATTAGAGCACAGAAAGTAGCAACACAGCACCAGGCATCCTAAGAAGGCACTATGACAGCATCAAAATGTCGGACGCTTGGCAAAAGGGAGGCGCTGTAACTTCCTTTTCCTTGGCACAGACAAAAAAATCGCACGCGGCAGTGTTCGTTAACTTCTGTAAGTGGCAACACAAGTTTCTGTTGCTCTCGAAGGCCGACCTACGCTTATTGGATAAAAACTATCAATAAATTTGTCGTCATCTTTTCAAATACCTTTATAAGTTGAAGAAACCTGAAGAAAACCGCAATCACTAATAACAGAAGTGAGTTAAGCAGTGCAGATTCGGGTGGAGACACTTAGGTTAACAAACGCTGCCGAAAAATTCCTCAATAAAAGAATGAGCGCAGACAAAAGACGACACTTACACTAAGCGGCCTTGCGCTCACACTCGAGCAAACAAGAATACGCACGCTCGATGTTCCTCCTAACGTAAGCAATCAAGTCTAGCATTCCTGAGAACACAACTGTGACGGGCAAAAATTAAACTTTCTTCTATGATGGACACACAGTTCATCACTTGCTCACCATTTAAAACGTTGCTTCCTTTTGAAGCTCATCCATACCACAGGTTCATTCGATCGGTTTCATCACTAAAGCAGCTCTCTCATCTGCAAAGCCAAAGAGAGAGCCCAGAAGTTAGCGGCACGTCGTAAGAGAGACACAGAAAGCAGGACATACGGCGCAGCCGATCACCTGTCATGCTCTTATACATGAAGCCAACAAGGGCTTTAATTCAGCAGTATTACATGGCACCAGCGTCTCATACAGCGGCAAGACAAGTAGGGCAAATGTATCAAGTCGTATCAAAAAACAAGAGAAGTTATAAGGCAACCGTCCATGAACTGTAATGTAATATTGGACTCACTCGCTGAGGCGACTTATGCACAACATTTGCACACTTCAACACGTATGCAGCTCTTGCTCACGTATACACTCCACTCGTCAAGTGAACGATGAAAGTGACAACACGATCAGCAAGGAAATTTTCCAAAAGCTAACAGTGCACTAATTACTCATGTGCGAATCGTAAGGAAATGGGTATACTTCAGAGAGCTTAGCCCTACAAAATCCCGATATTCTACCCTCTTACAGCTACACTTACCAAGAGGTGAGGCTGATTGGAGCTGTGCCAGGGGCTGCGCCACCGCTGGCGTCAGACATCGACTGCTTGATCCTCCTGATCTCCTTGGTGGCCCACGTGGCCAGGGTCCGGGTCTTGTTAGTCTTGGAACGACGGCCCTGCAGCAGCAAGTTGCCAATCGGCTCGACCTCAACCAGAGCCAACATCTGGGCGTTGAATACGCTGCACAAGTCCCTGAAAAGAAAGAATCCAATTATTATCGTGTTATGCACTAGCGAGTAATAAATATCCAAGAGTGTAAGTAAGAGATACACTTATTATCGTGGTATGCACTAGCAATTCGTAATAAATATCCATCTCCTTAAAGTAATAGATACACTTTAATTCCTTCACCAAAGTTGCTCTCACCCGACGAGTCCAGCAGAGCTAGCAACGACAGGATCAGACTTCTCGTCGTCAGAAGCGACGCTAGTGACGAAGGACATGATGAACGGCACGTGCTCCCGCAGCAGCTGAACCTCAGGGTTCGGAGTGTCCCCTGCGCCCTTCAGTCCTTGTACGATGCCCGTGTAAGCATCTAGGCAGCTTTCACGCAGCTCGTTCAGATAATCCACCATATCGAAGTCATTGCGGTCGACCTGGTAGAGGATCAATTTGTGCTGAATTAATCAACTAATATAGATACCTCAAATCTCTCTGTAGTGGATCAAGCTGAACTAAATTTCCAGTAAGTGAATTTAAAATTCTCAGAAACGAACTATGTTTTGAAGTTCAGCTCGACAACAACTCTAAATTATAAACTAAAAATGAATGCCAAATCAACTTTCAGCGATAAAAATCTGATGGAACAACTCAACAAACCGGAGTCGTTCAAATCCAGAACAGTTTGATAAACGAAAAATGCATAGCAAGAACCTATTGCTCACCAGTACAAGCAACGGGTTTCGTTCCGCCATGGTTTGGAACTCCCACAACACGGAAAGGTCACCATGAGCGCTCACTCAAAATAAATAGAATTCAAGGTCAATTAGTCGCTCGAAAGAAACATCGTCTGATTAGAATAACGTACGAACCTGAGCCTGAGAAGCCTGCTGCAACATGGGCAGTACGATGTCGAGATACTTGGTGAACTTGGGGCCGATGGCAAGAGCCATATCACCGAAGACGGCGAGAATGGCGGGCTTCACAGCACGGTTAACCTGGTCGTTGCTGAGGTTCTGCACCAGCAGCTCCATGAGCTCATCACAGTAAGGCTCCACCTGTAACGTCATCAACGCGCTCAGCAATATTCAATGGAAGTTACCTGTGCTTACGCCACGCAACAATATCATTGTGCGCTTAGCATTCTTGTGGGCTTAGCATTCTTGTGCGCTTAGGGTTGTGTGTAAAATTGACTGAATTTAATTTAAATCAGTCATCAAGAAAACTATAAATATTATTTATTTATCATTGCTGTAAACGACGGTAAGATTTTTATAGTCACAAATAAGAGATAAGCCAAGAATTATGTTCGGTCGATTTTACATTGCTTGTGCTGTAACTGACCGTTGATTTTTAATCTTGGACGGATGATGTGAAGTACCTCGTAATTTTTTAGCAATTAAAAACAGGAAAGTGCAGCAGATAATATCATGCAAGACACGATAGGAGCAACATAGTAACGTATCCCACTTGATATATAGATTACAGACAAAAACGGTAGAGGACGAAACTAATGAATAAACATCGCTAAATTATTGGAATAAGAAACAGATGATTCTGTGTCAAGTCCCCACATGTCACTTGGCGGCCTATACGAACACCATTCACGTTACTATTCTCTCTAAAAACAATTTACGACTCAGAATGGTTTACAAATCTATAGAGTTCCGGCACTCAAAAGAACAACCTATTTCGATACGCACACTAGACCTTGGCCGTAAACCAGTTATTTGTTTGACAGTGACGTCACATTACTTATTACTCTGGAGCCAAATCCCATCACAGCGTTCTCTTCGAAGGAATTAAACTTCAAGTCCCGCTTCGCCACTTTTCAAGTGAAATTTCAGGTGTCGAGCAAAGTATCCTGTATACGGGTTGCATGCTTTGCTATAAAAAGCCAGTCTTCACGGCACATTTTCAGTTCCCCAAACAGAGTTCAGACTACTCGCATTATATCAAGAAGAAAATCGCTTCCAAGACCGGACTATCTCCGCCCACAACCTTCAACCTCTGTCCAACAATTCAACCTCTGTCCAATTTTTCACTTCTCATGAGCTGGTTTATCCAAACTTTGATTATCTAAATTTCCGTGAAATTTTCACGGGTCGTACTAGCCTACATTATTGTCATTTTTCACTTGATTGTAATTTTATTACGGATGTAAATAACTTATGGTAAATGAATGTTTCAAATATTCTTAATTCAATACAACGTTCTTGAAATCACTCGCACACACATTAGCTGAATTGGGTATTTTACAAACCTGTTGAGCTTACATGAAGTCTTAACAAGCTATATTTTTCCTTTTACAAATGGATTTTTTGGTCACCTCAAGAAGATTAAATTTTGCAGATACAAACCCATCCAGGTTACTTCTTAACTGCGTATTTTCACTCACCTTGTCATTGAGAGCTCTGCAAATATCGCCAGTGACACCAACGGCAGCAGAACAGACGGGCAAGACCTCGTAGTTTCTGAGTCCCATACCCAGCCAGCCTTTGAAGGCATCCATGTACTTGAGGAAGCCAATTCCCAACACCTCAACGAGGGTCGACACGGCCAACAGAGCATCTTCCTGCACTCCTCCACTCTTGCCCTGAGAATATCAGAGTAAAATTTCACTTAGAATAATCATTAACCAGTTTAGAGGTTCGAGTAAATCATATGATTCCTATAGTACCTCATGATTGCAAAATTAAGGAACGTTTACAAAATGCATTCAAATATTAGATAATGGTCCTACAAGTTAATAGATATATTACTTGTGCAGAAGACTGGAACATCTGTAGCAGGGCGGACATGATCGCATCACTGATCTTGGGAGCATCGCTAGCGGTGACTTTCCTCAAGACCGACTGGAGCGTGGCGCACAACAGCGACTGGATGTCGTTGACTTGGACGCGGTCACTGGCGCTTTGAACCTGGTAAAATTAAACAATATAAATGAAAACATGCACCAAAATTTAAAAAAGCACAGCACTCGAGTGAGTCCGCGTCAGCGACATGGGTCAGATTTCGCCCAAGATAAAGCATTGATAGAAATGAAAGATGTAAGTGTATGTATAGAACGTGAAAGAAGTGGGCAGAATACTATCGTGTAAGAAGTTATGAAACGTGACAGAACGGTGAAGTATTAGCACGGGAAACACCAATGCGCCGAGTTCAATAATGTTTTAATAACTGAAAACAATGAACGGTGGCAAAATCTGAACTGAAATACGGATAGAGGGTAGTGTTAAATGGCTGTACGAGTTTAAAAATGGTTAATGAAAATGTGCGATTTCTGCTTCCGGTTCACTCTGCCAATATTGGGGATGGCGTCGTGGAGTACCTTACGTTAATTATAATGAATACTTTAGAAGGAAAGGCAACAAGTAATATCAGAAGAAATAATTAAGACCTCTATGCATACAAAGTAAACGATTCGATTTTCTATAACACTTTAACAATCCCAAAGGAAAATATCACATATTCTCAGCCTTGTACAAAAATTGAAGACACCTAATTCATGCTTTTAGCTTACCTGCGCCTCCATGTGGAGCACTTGCTGAAGCCGCTCTAGGATGATGATGGTCGTCCTCTGAACGGTGGAGTAGCAGTCTTGGGGCGAGTTCTTCATGAGCTCCATTAGGGCCTCGTACGCAGCGTTTCTCAGGTTGCACTGATTGCCATCAGGCCTGTCCGTGGTCTCGAGCAAGACGTTGACGAGCGCATCGAAGTACTGAGATAGGCAGTAAGTGGGCGGCTCGTCGTCCATGTCGTTGGCGTCAGCGTGCTCATAGGCGGCTTCGGCCAAGGAGCTCAGGGCCCAGCACACGTTTGCGGCTACTCGAGGCTCAGCCTAAAATTGAAGAAGAAATTTACTCACGAGGACTCGCTGAATAAGGTGCCTACGAGACATCCAGCGGCATGATGTAGCAGAGTAAGAAGCATCGTCAGGTGTAATGAAGTCTACAAAGTTATTGAAGTCGAGATCATAGAAAAATATCCAATTTCGTTACAAATTCAAACTTCACCCATACGCCAGAAGCCCTGAATATGTAAACCTCAGTGCTAAATGGCATTAAAATACCCAACTACGCAGTTTGAACAAGACATACCTTGAGACTGACTACGAGCGCCTCCAGAAGCATCTTCAGGTAATTCTCATTGACAGCAGCGTCAGGGGACAGCTCGCACACACGGCCCAGTGTCCAGGCAGTCGTGTCCCTCACTACCACAGAGCTGTCCTTCAGAGCGTTGATGAGGGTGGGCATCGCTTGCTCCACCACGGGTTTCAGCTTGGTGGGATCTGGCCCTTCCAATATGGAACCTGCGCAAAAAAGTGTGAGTATATATTTTTTTTATTATTTCATTATCTCAGACTAAAGTTTATCAAGAAAATCGGTTCGAATCTGTTTTTACGTCGCGTTTTACTCGAAATATTACCATGACTTCTAGTATGATTTTCTTCACAAAATCTCTACGTACATACGTTCCAAGAATACATAAGAATAAAACAAGCTTGTTTGTCACATAGACCACCGCGAGTAAGAATGTTCACACTGTGCGGGTAGAGGCACTCACCAAATGCCATAATGGCAGCATCTCTGAGATTCCAGTTGGTGCTATTGATGTTCTCATTGACAAACGGCAAGACGTGAGGCACGATGTCGTCCTCGACGCACGTAGCAAGCAGCATGATGCACACGCCTGCTGCTTTGCACGGGTTCCATTCGTCATCGTCATCCGTTTCTTCTTGTTTGCTCAGAGTCATCATGAGCACCGGCACCAAATACTGCGAAAGATCAAGTTGCTACATCGGAGGGCAGGGGACGAGAATCAAGATACAAACACTTAACGTGTACCAAATAGAAGTGCTACATGAATTTTGAAGACAAGACGCTCTGCATGACACAAGATGAATCAATGTTATATACAATCCTAGAAAATTAGTTTCCTTTAGTTAATACATTAGAGAAATAACAGAGGGCCAATCAGGAGTGACAAAAAGTTCCTTATCATCTCTGCTCTGTTTTGCCCAGTACTATTATTACATGTGAACAACGGTGAATTTTCACTTCTTTGACAAATGATTCAAAGGAAAATCATTCCCGAGTAACGCTTTATAGCGTACCAACTCATTCATTAAACACTAATTATGTGGTTTCCTTACCATCTTCACTGCCCTTCATTTGCACTTCCTTTCTGCAGTCACACTACCCAAAAATTATCAGTACGCCTCACTCTAACCTGAGCCACAAATTAAGATCGACCGACTACGACTCACCAAAGATCAAGCGCCAAACTCGACAGCCCTTCAGTAATCTAACCTGCAAAGCTCCCTTGGCGTAGAAGCGTGACGTTCTCTCGGGGGGTTTGCCCATCTCCTCGGCCTCAGACGCCTCGATGGCCAGGTCTACCTCCTCATCACACACGTTGCTCCAGAACTCAATTCCTTGTAGAGCTACTTCATCGCTGTCGCTTTTCATGGCCTCCAAGGTGATCTGCAACGTAGTAAGTGAAGTAGTCAACTAATGCGGGCATGAATATTAGTTCCTAAAATGAAGTGACAAATAAAACACCAAGTAATATTTATAACGGATTTAGTCACTACTATAAAAAATGAAAACAAGAAACGGTGAAAATACCAAAATAGTTCACTATATCCGTCTGAACTATAAAAGGTTTAGAAACTCACCATCAGTAGATAAAATTGTATACCTGCTATAAAGCCAAGCTTCGTTTTCAAAATGAGACAGGGTCTGACATTATGCTTATCACGGATTGAAAAAGTAACAATAATTACCGAAAACGCCCATCAATACGTGAATTTACTTACTCGCACGGTAGCTAAGTAGAAGCTATTCACGATACTAACGAAATCAATTTAAACCTCCCACCACATGAATAATAAGAACTCCCAATAATATTTGGCAGGTCCTAAATCGACATCTAATTAAATGTTTAAATCCCGTAGAATATAGTTGAGGAGATGCAGATACAAAGCGGGACTTACAGCGAAGAGGGCAGGTCCCATATAATGCTCCATGTACTGGTAGTAGAGGGACATGATCTTCACAAGACACTGCAATGCAGCCACCTTGATCTGAGTGTTAGTAGACTGCGTTGCCTCGCACACCACCTGAAATTAAACAGTAAAACCACACATAACATCGGACTCCAACACAGGTTTAAATATTCAAGTAAACTAAAATGTTCTAAACAAGGCAACCTACAAACGAAACCAACAGCATGGACACCAAAGCCAGTTAAATCGGACAAATTAGTGAAACAGAACTCAAATTTGAAAAAAATACTACATCTTCCTTTTGAAGAGAGGTAACAATATAGGTTTACCTACCCGAGAGGAGCTCAAAAACTATGCTTTGCCAAATGATGGGCAAGTGCTCGGCTTCAAGACAGAGGATGGAACTTCTGTGGTGCATCGCGCTTGGACAACTGCACATGGGACAACCAACACCCCTAAACCCTTCACCACAAAACTCTTCTTGACGACGAGCAACAATAATCGTAGTATCGGGAGTACAAATTGCAGCATTTAAGTGAGTCGGACTATGTCCGACCGAAAGAGAAGGCACCGTTTAGTATTAACTGTAGAAAACGATAAATCTATGCACAAGGTGTCTCACACAGGATCAATTGCGCATAGAAACAGTAAGTTAAGAATAAAGAAGAGACAATGAGGTAGCAAAGAAAGTGAAAAATTGAAGGAAGTGAACAGGCCACGAAAGACAAGTCCCTAAGACCATCTATAGCTGAGGCAACCTAACACAGCCCTCCTGAAGTCGCCAGTTCTCAATAGACAAGAAGTAGAGAGCCATTGACAGCTGGCGCTTCAAGATTTTCAGCCTATTTCTCCCCGAAAAACATAAGTCCCGAAAAACACAAGTTTCGTTACAGGCTAAGGAGCTGTTGAGGTTCTGAAGTATTTCAAAGTGGGCGTACTTACCACCCACTTCACGTCACACATCAGAGGTGGACGACCCTCAAGTAAGTAACTATGCATTATTTAGATGTGGCCGATATGGAGTCGGTACAACACAACCTCCATTACTTGTGAGCTATAGCTTGACGAGATCCATGGCAATATACTGTTTTTCATACTTCAGAGGTTATAGTTATTCAGCGCGTTCACTAACGCAGCCACTACATCTTGAGACTCCTCTTAATTATTGGGTAGTCACGGGCAGATGTGGAAGCTTGTTTTGCTGCTTGGTCAGCTCTCACCCCAGCAGATTTTCACTGTTTTAGATTTACTCAGCTGTTATTCCGATAGAATTCCACGCACTACAAGATGATTGCTGTAATAATACTAAAGCGTTTGTTTGTATTACACTTGAGTCACCAAAGATTGTGAAATTGGTATCCAAGACAAACCTATCTCCATTGCCTATTCAACGCTCCCTGAAGAGATCACGCTGTGGTAGTCCAATATCGAATTCAGCTTTCAAAGAAATATCAAAGTCAATTAGATCAAAAGATAACCTGATTACCTTCAGCCTTAAATTCCAATTTCTGCTCCAGGATGGCAACCATTATGCCCCATTTGTGACTGGTCAAAATCGCATAACCAATGAATAGGATTTTCAACTTAGCTATTTGGTCATTAACCTAGAACCAGGCACTCCGTCACCCTATTTGCAGACCATGTGGCCAGGGCAAGCTTGGCGGTTGGACAAAATAACCGAGTGGCTACAACTGCCACGAGAAGTGCGTGCATTACACACCTGCATGATGAAGTGCCTCTCAGTCTCGCGGTCGAAGTTCTGTTTGGTGAACTCGAGCGAGTTGAGCAGGGCGTTGGTGGCTGCGAGCCGCACGTGCTCGTTGGGCTCGCCGCTCTTCATGCCGTGCACGATCGCCGTCAGAATGTTGTTGCTGAAGCTTGCGATCACGTCAGGCTCGATGTCCTGCAAACCGCACACAAGATACTCAAAACGTGCTGTTCAATGTGGGTAAAATTTGAGGGTAACGTCTGAAGTTGAATATGAATAACACGAATGCTCGTGTTAAGTAAATGGGGTTTCAATTGAAAATTAATTTCGTTTCTCTAAGTCACAAGAGATGAGCAACAGGATAGTTCACCAACTATGAAGCAAGCCAAAAACAGACATCCACAACCAATGCTGTAGTTCAGCTGTGGCTATTTCGCTGAAGCATAAAAATACCATGGTAATCATGACAAATACATCTTTAATATTAACACTTGGATTTTGAATGGAGTTCTTGCTGTCTCCATGATTCTTCAAATTTTCAAACTAAAAACTAATAATGAAAATACAACAGAAGATTAGTTATAAGATAGTAATAGTACACTTACCCTGGAAATACAGTTTTAATTCTATGTTTGTCGGTCTACTGTGTTTTGATTTCAAACCCATACCAAAAATCATGATGAATTTATATTAAATCCTGTTCAAGATGCCCTTTGAAGCAGTTTGTGTCTTCTTACCCAGGTATGTTACCTTCAAAACATAGGTACGTCAACCAAAGGCAGCCCAAAGCTGTTCCAAACTTTACAATGTTGACATTAAGGGGCAGATTCACACAAAAATAATCAAGGACACACGGAAGTGAGATCAGCTCACCTGACAAATGTAGCCAATAGCCTCCAGCGTGGCCTCCTTGATGGCGTCGGTGGCCCCAGGAGCCGTGACGTTGGTGCACAGCCGCTCCATAACCTCGGGCCACTGCTGCACCGGAAGCTCCGTCACGGCGATGTAGGCCACACACTGGGCCGCTGAGCTGGGCCGGGTCTGCTCGGTGCCCAGAGCACCCAACACCTGACACACACGCACACATTACAGCTTTATCGTTTTCGTCAAGCAGAGTTGGGATTTGACATATGTATAGTCATCCCCCTTTTGCTATTTCCCCCCTCAATGAGTTCTCTGGAAATTTTTTGTAAACCTAGCTTTTAATAACCTTCCCATAAGGTTGGTGCATTGTATTGCACATTATACGGTAAACTTCAGTCGATTCAGTACAATATATTGCTTCAGCACTATTCTATTTTTCAACAGTTATTTTTCTTCCAAAATTTTCAATAGAATGTGACGGGAAAACGAATGTCAGACACAACAGAACTATAAAATAAAGTCCCTGTCTTGAGTGTCTACCGTACTGAGCAAATTTCAACCAGAAACATAAAAGCATTCTGAACTGATATTTTCGTACAAAATATAGAGAGAATCTAGCATTGTATGATTCAATACATAACGAATCCACACATTCCACTACCATGTGTTAGCAAATTCATAAATATACCTTCTCTCCAATGCATTTCATTTAAATTCTTCAGAACATTGCACAGCTAAGTGACAGACTTACATTGTTCTTGATGTAGGTTCTGGTGTCAGCAGGGAAGGCCAGCCAGCGGTGCTGGTACTCGACCTTGACTTTAGCATCATTGGAGGCGAGCGTGTTCTTGAGCTGGATGCCTGCCGCCATGCGGGCAACACTCGAGTTGCTGCCATGGTGCAGCACGTCGCTCAGCACCTTCACGTACTCCGGCTGCAACACAACACACATTAGAAGCAGCCTCTGAAACCTCAAAACATGATACTGCAGCTACATTGTCCTTCATTGATATGTTATTTTCAAAATAGATTGAATAATACAGAGTAATGTCATTAATATTATCGTATGGATAGGAGTGAAGAGAAATTTTCCTCATTCAATAAAATTAAGTACCAAGTAAAAAAAAAAATAGACGACTTTAGAAGTATTGATGAATCAGCCATGCCAAATAACTAAAGCATAGAATAAAAATAACCAATCCACTTAAACAGTAAAGAGAGTACTCAGGCCCTACTGTTCATATGCATCATAATACTCACAAGGTTAGCTTCTGCTGCCTGGTTCAGGTATTTAAGAGCAGCTTCCAATTCATTTTTATCTGCACAAAGAGAGTACAAACATTACTATGCAAACCCAAACAATATGAACACACCTCAGACAATCAACCAACTCAGTTACTAGTTATATATTGCAATTACAATCCTAGCAATAACATAGCAATACCCTTATGGGGACTTATTAAATGTGTGCAGTAGATTTCTATGACCTACAAAACATGATAAAAATTATAATTATTCATAACTCTTACAGTGTGTTATGGATCAATAGTTAACCAACAATGACAGCCAGTTAAGGACTTGAAGACCTTGAAGTAGATAAACTAATTGAGGTACTAATGCATTAAGTTTTTTTGTCACCTGCACTTCTCACATGCCACCACTGAGTACATTACTGCAAGCAGCACTGATATGTTGCAGTGTGTGGATAAGATACTGTATATTGTATCATAAATTAATGTAATCTAAAGGCAGATAAGTCTCATTCAGTTGAATACAACATGACAATATTTTGGTTATCCTAGATTTGATATGAATGGTTAACTTCATAGTTTATGTAATAAAATGCATAATGACAAAATTTTGGTCAATTTAGTTCATCTATAAAATACTTGACTACAAAGGACAAAATGTGAAGCAGCTTCACTGAGAAAGTCCACTTATTTCAAAATAAACTATGGTGAATCCCATCATTTCTGTTCAGGCACACATATTAGTAATACAATAGACTTTAATTTATTTACCAAGAGCAATTCTAGTCTTCACATGACTGATATCTGACACGCTTATATTAATCATTGCATACTCAGTACTCAGTATCACAGCACAGAGTCCTGCACCATAGTAGTGATGCACTGCTTTACATAGATAAATGTAAAAAAACATAGAACACAATCCAGATTTTTAAATTTAAAAAAGCCTTTAAATTTATATAATATCACACAGGTTGAAACTGTGGCACTAGTATTTGTGATAAATTAAACAACAACAAATAACAACACCCATAAAATTGATATTAGAATAGAAATCTATCTGTAAAAGTAACAGCAAAACATAACACATTTCTACTTCTAACATCAATAAGTCTCATTCAATTAACCTTAAAGTGAAAAATACATCTTCAAGAGACCCAGGTCATGTTATTTTAGAATTTAATGATTGGTGATTCATTATACAAAAACTATTAATTCTTGAATTGAATTTACAGCCTTGTGGAAAATATTGTTCCCCCTCTCTACACTTAGTTTGAATCACATTTTTTTCAATCAAAATAAATCATGAAAATGAAATCATTCACAGCAGTTTTTATATTGTTAAAATTTTTGATCATATGAGATCAACATACTCTTTGCTTCCAGTAGTAGTTGTAGTAAGGATAGCAGGGATTTAGTAATATGGACTACCGTGCACCAAAAAAGAAGGGACCATTAAGTATGGACTTAGGAGATCAAGGAATTATGCACCAAGTGTGTTCTCTCAAAATATCTCCAGCACACAAACGGTAGCACGAGTAGAATAGAGGAAGAAACGATAGAAAAATGTTTCACAAAAAAGGCATGAAAATGGAAAGACACAAAGTGGGCACAAAGGATAGGAATTCCTCAAGCCTTGCTAAAGCTGAAGTAATCTAATTATGCCCCCCTCGGGATACTAGTCCCCATAGAATAAAATCGACAAACACGCTGGGGGTACTAGTATCCATAGAATAAGATAGACAAATCTAACTACCACAGCATACAAAAACAACATAATGACCAGGATTCTGGAGTCGGAGGTTTTGGAAGGAGTCAGACTCGTAATAATACCAGAAGTCCAATTAAATAATTTTTTAACATACTTTGTTCATTCTACAAAGCATAGCATAAATTTCAAAAGATAGATAAATATACATGTAGTGCACACTATCAGTAGTATGAATTGGATATATAAGTTAATTGCATGAAATTATATTTAATATTAGCCTATGGATTCTATTTGTTTTAGTCAATTCATATTCCCTACTTATTCAAAGAGTTTTATCAATAATAATCAAAGTATTTAACTACATAAAGAATTTAGGGAAACTACAATTTACAATAGCAAGTAATATGCACTTAAACATGGGAAATAGCTTATGAATTTGTTTGTTGAATAGCCATTGTATGGAAATATTAACCCTGGAATGGTAACCTCTAGTTCCTCATACCCCCAAAGCTTGCCTTCCATTTTTTTCCAATGGATTTAAGACTAGGAGTCTCTCCTTTACCAAACCTTAGATTTTGGGTTACCATTCCAGGGTTAATGATGCCTTACATGATGAAATATGTAGGTCTACACTATAGGCTATAGACCAATATGTTAAGAGTATACCAATATTGTCAAGCAATTAGTCCATAACAATTTGTACCTCTTATAATGTTCCATTCAATTATAAAAATTAATAAGGAAGAAAATAAATTAAGTAGCCTTTATATATTTAAAGTCACAGGAATTGAAATGATTTCATGACAAGTATATATCTATAATAAATAAACTTTCAACATTAAAGATTATCAAGAATAATACAGGAATTGTGTTACAATTAAGAAGTCTGAGTCTCATATTTCAAGAGTTCTACAAGTCAAAATTTTAAGAATCATAAGTCAAGAGCTTACGTTAAATCTTATGACTCCGCAACCCTGGTAATGATGCAAACTCTACCTTTGGGATATATATTTACACTCTTTCACAACTGATTTCATTACATTACATTGGGTCATTTCACAAAACAAACCTATCCTAACCAAACATAAACAAGAGAACCATAACAGAAGACACAGTATAAAAATATAAGTAATTTATCACAATTTTTCCTTGTCATAATCTCAACAAAAACAGATTTTTGCCACTTGGGACAAAATTGCTAGTTAACATTTTCTTTACTACAGTCAACTACACACAGCATTCTAGACATCATACCATTTTAGTGTCATTGGATAGGTTTTTTTCCATGAATGGTGGAAACCTATTTTCAAGAAGCGCATAATGAGATAAAATGATGAAATATTAGTTTTTATTGTACTATTGTGAATTTCCTCTTGGTCACCCTAGGTAATATTAGAATAGGAAAAGTTTGTTTAGTTCTTTAGACACAACACAGCAAGATAAATTGGGAAAATGCAGTCCAAATTTTGGTAAGGCTTTAAAATTTTTTATATATTAGCACAGTAATTGTTTGAATGCCTTTCAATACAGCTTTTCCTCTGTATCATAACTTTATGATAATGGGTTTCTGCCTCTCAGAAAAATATTCTTATCCAATGATATCTTAAAATGAAGGCTGTATGATGAACAAGATGCTCTGTACAGTTGGCCTCAGTGAAGTGAACATTTACCAATTCCTATTCAATGACACCAAATGATGGCTGTATAGTGGAAAGGATGCTCTGAGCAGTTAGATACAGTAACGAATATATCAATCATAATTTTATGTGTCTTTAGCTGGGTGAATTACTTTTCAACATGTAAAAATTAGTGTACTCAAATAATTTTCGAGTATTGAGAGATTTTTAACCACAATTGATTTCATAACTAAAGTAACACTATCAGCTTTCAGAGGCCAATCAGCAGAGTAAAGTTGGAGTTAATGAATGGCTCTAAATTCAACTTTAAAGGCATTATTTTATATCCACTTTAAGTGATGTGTTATAATTACCCAGGATATTAATAAATATCCATTTAATTATTTTAACTTTAGATCATTTGGATAAAACATTAATATTGAACATTGTTAAATCATATCACTGTGAACAAAATTATCAATTTAAACTTGTCTACTGTCATCTTGAGACATAACCAGTCTTATTTCTTACTTTAAAGTCATGGATACCTTCCAAATTTAATAATAAATAAAACATCAAGTTTATAAATAACATAAAAACTAAGACACTTCAAAATTATTTGAGATATATTCAAGTCATGAGCTAAAATTCTCTGGCCATGAGAGCTTATCGTTTTACAGTATAAATTGCAACTCACAACAACGTAAACCAATTCAAAATAAACAACAGGCAATAGTTTGACATTTAAAATAAAAAATTGTATGAACATCTCCATTCTGAATCTAAAATATAAACATATTTTCTGACTTCCGAGCTCCTCCCTAGAATGACAAACAGAAAACTCCACAGCCACACTTGTTACGTATGAGGCATGTTACATATATCAGTAGGCTACAATTCAATACATTCGGCAGCATCAAGTCAATAATAAAACATACATTCAAAACATCAATATTCTAGCAATGGTTTACTCTATTTAGTCTTTTAAGTCAAACGGATGCGCCACAAACATTGGTATAGACAATTCTGGAGGACATCATTCACAACGAGCATACGTGATAACTCCTCCCCTATCTAAATTTTGCATAAATAGCGCTTAAAATGAAAAATAATCCCATGTTTAACATTACTCACCAGCAGACGTAGTTTTTTCTAGTATTTGAATAACTTGTTCCATGTTTGTACAAAAGAATTAACTTAAATATTACAAAAGTTTAGCCTACACGCACTCGCGCCACCGGGCTGTCCAGTAACATGTGCGGCGTAAGAATACTCGAAGGAATACCAGTCAAATATTTTAAAATATTTTGTGGAAAAATACTTATATATCTGAAAACATTTATTAAATTTATTGTAAAATAATGTTAATTAGGTTCTAAATTTTCTTTTAAACTTGTTCAATATGAAGCACTAGATTGTTATTTCATTACATGGGGAGTTCTACGGCCAAAAGACAAAGAAAAGAAGGAAAGCGCATGCAATCCTTGAAATTTCTTTTATATGTATGTGTGTATTAGAGACATAGCTGTTCTATAGGTTCAAAGATAATATTCAAAAACAAAATAAACATAAACATAAAATTCATAATAAATCAAAATGTTTAAAGGGTACATCGTAATCTATATAAGGTTTATATTAGGTTAAAAGGTCTTCGGAGACTTAGGCTATACATTTAAGAGAATGGAGACGACGAGAGCAATACCGAATAGGAAAAGTAGAAAATACATCTTGGCAGTTACAGTCATGCTATTATAACACTTTTCCTAAATTTCAAGTCGTGTCGAGCAGTGACGAGCGTAATGGCTAGAAACAATACTGAGGTCAGACTCGAGAAAAAATTCAAACGGCTGAGAAGTTAAGGGTTTTGCAATCCTTAAGAATAGATTGTAAAGTTAATGATTTTAGGAAAACTCAGTCGGTGTTTTTAGAGTTAAGTCTTCATCAGCAAGAGGAATTTAAAAAGAGTACTAGGACCAAGACAAATGAAGCCTTGAGTGGCTTCATATGCCAGTAATGATTACGGAAGTAAGATCGAGGCATACGTTTCCGAGTCAATCAACTACAGGCTATTTGATAAAGGCTATCATGAAACACTTGTGTGTTACTGATATGAGTCATATTATGGCTAGGCTGATGACCATCTGGGTTGTTTCTCTGAATTCTGAGTAGACGAACGGGATATTTACTAGAAGTAGAATCACATGTGGCCGTACAGTCTTACTCCAGTTATTCAATAATATTTTAATTGAGTTACAGAAGCTAAAACCTGTGCTGTTGTTCTCTTTATAACGATTTTTTTTATTCTTTGTTCTGATACAAATGAAACTAAAATCTTGACACTTATCATTCTTTCATCTCCATCAAGTACTTAATTCATAAGTAGAAAACTGGTACCTCTCGAATAAGCAAAAAATTACGTGGTACTTAGCAGAAAGTCTGGTGCAAATGAGAAATGTAAAGTTTCAATGACGTCTTGAAGGATGCCGAGAGTTCTAATATGTAACATTTAATAGCTCAGAGCTCACATAATGTAACACTGGGAAGGGTCACTCACGTTCTTGAATAGAATGTAGAGAAATTACGAACTCCACGTTAACTCCCAAGTGTCGGCCGCTTTAGCAAGCGTCTGTTCTGATTTTTCAAAAGGGGACAACTCCATATTACAATAATTGCAAGCGTTCGTAAAAATTTGGACTTATACGAACGTAAATCAACTAAAATTTAAAAAATAATTTTTTACCATAGTCTCTTTCTGAATTGTGCAGCAAATCGTTTCCATTTACTTATTTACTTATGCTACCTAAGTAGGAGAATTTTATTGATGAATGTCTGTTTTCAAAGACAAAATAACTTTCCTCCCTGAGCTACCGCGCTGCCAATACCTGACAGATAATTAAACTATTTATTAACACAAATGTTCAATCAATGATTTAAAAATGTTCACAGACATGGATTTCGTAAACTATTATAATAAATAGTTATACATATAACTACTTGTAGCCCCGAATAAATTTTATAACTTTTAAACATCCTGGAGGACTATATGCCCACCTCTGCACATAGGGGCCTACATATAAGTAACCTAATACACTTATCCTTAACGTACACGAGACCGATCAAGTGAAGAATTAAGGGGAGAACATATGATTTAGAATTTTTAATTTAATTATTTCTGGTCAATTGAAACTATGTATTCTATAATATAAGCTGACTATATTTTCTGAGATTCAATGGAAGGGTTTTTTCAACAGTCCATCAGGGTATGAGATTAAAATGTTACAAGTAGCGTCTTCAGTCTCTTGATAAGAAATAAGATTCGAGATTCGTTTTGAACGCTTGGAGTGTGCTTTTCTCACGAATGGCAAAAAAAAATCAGGTCCAAGTTTTAATACCGTTCTTGTGGAAACTAATTGTGATCTGGTTTTGGAGTAGTGGGGAAGTATTAATTTACTTCGGCTCCTAGTTAAATATTCATGAGTGCCAGTTTACGCAGAAAGTAATTACTTCAGAGAGAGACACGAAAGTAAAAAGCAAGTATTGGTCTAGATCAAACAGCTTGAAATTTTTCAAGCAAGTCATTTGTATGTGCATTATACTCTAAATTACCCATATCCCTAATGGTTATTTTTTGTAAGGTAAAATGTCGGCTTGTTTTTATTTTTATTAGTTCCAGGTCGTGCTACTGTACCATAATGTAAATATGGACGAATTGATGATCCGCACATTATTAATGCTTTTAATGCTTCTGTAGGCAATATATTTTTTAAGGATCACTACAGGTTTTGATACCTTAGCGCCAATACATGACATATGAGACTTGAAAGTCAAGTTTTTATTGATGATAATTCCCAGGAATTTTGATGAATCACTTTCTTCAATCCGGCAATTACTGATTCTGATGCACGGAAGACGTCCACTTATTCTACATGAGAATAGCATTTATTTTGTTTCATCGATATTGATGCATATTTTATTGTGGTTGAAACTACTTAATAAATACAGTGAAAATAACCAGGTAAAGGCTTATCAGGGATCATTGGATGGCCATAACATAATGGCCGGTCGCTCAGCTATGAATACTTAAGAAAGAGCGATGGTATCTGCACCAACTGCTGCGATTAGCGGTAGGACCGCAGACACGCGTAGTTCTCAACCGCGCTGGCGCGTATCGAAGAGTCCTCTCGTGTGAGGTTTGTGAAGACTCTGACGCTCACTCGCCGTGACTGTGGGTGCTTTCAGCAGGAGTTAGAGATAAACAATACACTCTGAGCTTTCACTCTTATTCTCAAATAGCATGTCGTTACTGAAAACTATCGGTCATACACGTGTGGCACTAAAAGGGACATAGTTATACGACGCGATAAATGATCGCGATAATTTACCGCGATAACGATATCGGGTTCTTGTTATCGTGACTTTCTATTCCAAATTAGCTTTTATTGTCACTAATAGTCGAATCATGATCCACAAGCAGTCGTATCATGAGTATGTGCGTTAACTGAGTTCCAGTCTACGCAAAAGAGAGTGTTGTTCTCCCTTGAAAAGAATATCTACTGATCCGAGAGAAGTTCATTTCCAGTTGAAAACTTTGACACGTTCATGTTCATGAATGCAAACAGATAAATGTTGCGAAACTTCTTCTAACTGTAATTGTGTCAAATTTATTTTTGCTATTTGGTGTTAACTTTCAGTCTGTTCTTTATTGTGTAAATATTTTGAAGAAATTGACGAAACTAACTGAATTGCTGTTCTTTGAACTAATTTATCTTACGTTATCGAAAAATAAAATAGACGCAACATGGTAAGATAATTTTTTTCCTGTTATTTATCCCTGTAGGATTATTTTCTCTTACTACGCCTGTAGTCAAATCGAATAGTTAAAGTAATTATCCATAGATAGAAGGTTAACCATTTTTTATTCACAGTAGAAATAAAAATTTCGACTACCGCTTTTTTTTGAAATATCAATATCTCAATCGCAAGTTCAGGAGTCAGGATTTATCGATTATCGCCTTATCGGCGATAAATTTATCACCAGTTATCGAACACCGGTTTCGATGATGGAGTTTTCGCTATCGATACATCGGCTATCGCGATAATATTTTCGTTATTGAGCTCACCTATGGAAATGGTGGTTACCTGGATAAAACAGAGAAGACAACGAAAGGGGAACGTTTTCAGAACAGGTGCCGTATCCTACCTTGTGTACTCTTACGGTGAGGTTTTACCGAGTGAGGTCATCATTTACCAAGTGAGCTCATCATTTACCAAGTGAGTTCATCATTTACCAAGTGAGCTCATCATTTACCAAGTGAGTTCATCATTTACCAAGTAAGCTCATCATTTACCAAGTGAGTTCATCATTTACCAAGTGAGTTCATCATTTACTAAGTGAGCTCATCTCTCCCATGAGGGCGAGCGTGCTTTTTTGCTCGACTTCACACGCAGCGGACGCCAGGGACAGTGCTGGTGCGCGATGCTTGAAGCGAAACTTTCCTTTCTAGATTACGCAGAAGAAATCTCGTGCATCAAAACGAGGAAGAAGTTCTTTAAGCACCCGATCGGAGCCTTGAATGTCTGAGGATATCTTCCTTGCCGTGAACAGTTAGAGATTGGTCGAAATTAGTTGGAACATCAAGGGGATACTTAATCCACTAGGATCGCACAACATTTTTTCATTTTAGGTATCCTGAACTGGTTTCGAACAGCGCTCCGTTTAAGTTTATGCAATGGAAAAAAGTTTTCCCAAAACAATTTCCGATCTGATAGATAGCAACTTACTTCGAGGCAAAATCCATCATACGTGGGTAAATTCATAGATTTCTGTGATGCTGTGCAGTTCGTGATTTAGGAGAAGGAAACAACGGGAACTCAATCTCTTCCAATGAAAGGAGCAGAAGGGGGTAGGGATGATTTCCACCCAATTGGAGGTAAAGAAGTAATTAAGTGGTGAGAGGATTCACCCACATCGATGTTAAGTCTGCATGATGTTTTTCTACAACTCGTACTTCCAGCCTCTGCTTTAACCTTTCTTCATCCGTTTTTCCCTTTCATTCTTATTATTTCGATACTAAATTTTTCTTTCTTAGTACGTCCAGATCCACTTTCGAAAATAGCTGAATTCTACTTGCTCAAACGCTTGATAAATATACTGCAGATTTGAACTTACTTCTCAGACAGAGAGAGTTGTGTTACTTGATATTTTCTTTACGCAAAAATTCAAAATGCGATTATACTATAGTAATAAATTTTTACAAACTTTGAGTTAGGTTAGCAAAACCTGACAATAAAGTTCGGTGATGCTGTGAAACGCGACTCTATTTGCTAAAGTTATAATGATTCTCTCCGTTTGCTACATATCCTGCTGTTTTTACTCTAGAATGATAACCGAAGTAAAATTGTTTAGATGAGCTAGTTAGATACTTCGTCTCATCTATTAGATTATTTACGAGTTTCTGGTAGAATGATTTTGCCGAAAAAAATTGCTCATCGTCACGAATATTGGTTGTTAGTGAATGGAAGATATTTTTTCATAATTTCATGGACGTACTGGAACTACACTGTTTTTGTTTTCCCTGAGAGTGGTACGCTGGGAATGGTCTTTCAGCAAATTCTGGGGATTTGAATATTCTCAGGAAATGGGTGGGATTCCCGAATAAGTTTAAGGAAGTATGCTGGTATTTGGTCTGCGCCAGCTATGCCTTGATGGACTTAGTATGTATTTCCTTGATATAGATACCACAATCTGTCATGTGCCTCTATTTTCGAGTAAGACAAATATCTTCTACTTGATTTTCGCTTTTTTGAGGGTGGGGAGACTTAGTAATTGCAGACGTAACTTTTTTTGAGCACAGTTATCGTAGCTTGCAATATTTTTTGCTGAACATTTTCTGGTATGAGATAATTTTTATTCGTTAAAGTTCTGCGTTTGGATACGGTGACTCCCATTTTTCCGACGTCCAATTTAAACAGTCATTAATGCATCGAATGTGTTCCGAGTTCTTTCCCCTGTCATTCTGGAATGTCCTGACCACTCACGACACCCACTACATAGCGCCATGATGAAAGGGTGAAGGTGGTGTCCGCCGGTTACCCTATATATACGTCGGTCTCCGGTGATTCCCTACAGAGCTCACTCCAGTGCTCCCGCATATACGTCAGCTAGAATGGCTCCCTCGTCCAAAGCGGTAAGGAGCGGTCGAATGGCTCCTAATAGAAGGAATCAGTGAACGAGTAGTTTTAGAAATGTTAGAAGCGATGGCCTAACAGAATTTCATTGTTTTGAGGGCCATGTATTTTTGACTAAGTGATTAATAAATTCAATGAGAACAGATTGACTTGATAGAAGGAAGAAGACTTTAGGACGCATAAGCTTTTGACGTTTTGAGAAGCATGTAGGGAAGCTTCAGTGAGTTTCAAAATAATATATGGATTAAAAATACCTACAATCACTGGTACCTGAATACAAGACGGTGTCAGTTTACAAATAGCCCAACAAAGATTATTTATTCATGCTCGTTAAAAACCTAACGGATATTCCAGTGTTCACATGTGCCCTCTTGGCAGCAATACGCAAGTTGCAGGTGATGTGACAAATTTGCGAAGAGTTTTGCTAGATTTGAGCGAGATAAATATGAATTCTGATAATGTTGCTAGTGGATATAATACCCTCGTTTTCTTGAATCAAAAGAATGTCAGAGAACATTCTGTTCCTCCTAAAACAATGGTCGAGTATATTTATTTTCAACAACATGAAGTTCCTTCAGGAAAATTATAGTTTACATTTTAAATGAGCGACCTACGAAAGGAACTTGCTGTGAAAAGCCGTGGGTGATGCATATCCGCATATTTAACAATAATTTTTTATCTTAAATATAAGAGGAAACGATCCAATGATATGTCGAAATTGATATGTCAGCATTTGTTCTGTGTGTCGATTTACATTAATCACTTGAATCATGGTATCCACCGACGTCAAATGAATATCGTAACAGTGTCTGCCATCAGGTTCACTTTTTTAACTTTAACTCTAAGAGGAGCTCAATTTAGATTAGATATAATTCAAATTGACTGCTTCTGCAGCAGCCAAATACTTCTAAGGCACTCGTTCTCTCATCCATTTTGCACGTCGCATGTTCTTCTCATGCATATTTCGTCCATAATCTTCTTCCTCTCCTTCCATACATTTACTAAAAACCTAAGACCGGAGTGAGGATTGGGTGGCATTCCTTCTTCCAGGCCTAGAATCACCTTTATTCTTTTAGGTTCTCTTTTCAACCACTCGTTTACAACTGCCATTCCAAATTCTTTCTCTAGCAATCGAAATAGTTTCAGGATTTCATTTTCATATCTATTACACTCCAGCACTACATGCTCAAGATTCTCATCGTCATTTGAGTCACAGACCTGGTATATCTTGCTTCCAGATTCATTCCACTTATAGGTCATGCCATTCACCTCCAAACTCTTCGATTTATCTTTGGGTAACAGTTCACTTCCATAGCAATAGTCATAGAAAAATTTCAGGTTTTAAACATTTTCTTCTCATAAACCACCCTAGTGTTCTTTTTGTTTCCCTCTTCACTCTCCACTTCTACAATCCGAACTCTTGAACTTTCATTTTTATTTCAGTCTTCCATCTGATTTCCTCCCAGCTCAAGCCTTCACTCCTTTCGTTTACCATTTTCCATCTATTCGTTACGTTTCCATTGAATATTCCCACACTTCACACCGTCTTGTAGTTGAGTTTGTGCATAATTCGTCGGCACATAGCATCCCACTTACTTAATTCATTAGTCTACGCTCCACACCCTAATTTTCTTTACCCATCTATTCTCATGCAGGTGTCGAGCGTGGTGATGATGGTTGCGATGCTGAGTACCTCGGTACCGGCCCAGCAGTACGGAGCGCCTCCTGCTCCGACGACCGGGGGCTATGGTGGAGATGGAGCAAGCATGGACTCACCGGTAAATCAATCAACTTTAATATAAGTTACCCTCGTGATTTGTGGTGCTAAGTCACTTTGGGTTATTTGCTCAATCTCATTTCGATGCGATACGAAATAATGTAAATTCATATTCTATTGCGCCATTAACTTGTTTCGCGTCATCGTAACGGTATGAATTATTCTGCACTGATGCAGTATTAGCGTATAGTCTACTGATGATTTTTGAATTAAAAAATTAGAGACTAAGTTGAATGAAATCGCTAACTTTAAAACTTAAAGTTCCGACTCTTTGACAGATTCGCATCTTTGATTGTGATTGAGGGTGCTCACGGATTTTACGATGAATACGATTGCGATACGATTTTTCACGATCAATTGTGCAAATGAGGTGCGTACAAGAAGAGAACCCCAGTAATTGTGCTTTTCAAGAATAGCTCTGAATGAAATGTGAAATTAAAATTCACAGAGCAGTCAAACTTATTAAAAAAATTAAAGTTGCAGCCAGAGGCATCTTGAACGAGTAAAGAGGAGCTTCCGGCCCTTACTTTCTCGCCGTCCCATCGATAAATATAGAAAATAATTGATTATTAGGCTGCCAAAATTATAGATAACTATATTATCCCCCCCCCCCCCCGAAAAAAGTTTGACTGCATTGTGAAACAATGAAGATTTCAACTTTTATGAGCAAGAACAAAATTTTAGCAGTATGGTGGATTAGATTACTCGTACAAAATTTCAGCATAAACCGAATAATTTCGACGACATGATCACTTGTATTATTCATTTACCTACTTAGAACTCATGCTGACATTATGTCCAATTGTGTGAAAATCTTGATTTGCTTGATAGTATCAATGGACTTCTTGTTTCAAGAAGGTGTCAGAGTCCTTTTGAGACCGCTGTCATTTCTGAAGGACATTAGAAAGAACACAGCTTGAGTCAATGTCTGAGGATAATACGGAATACATTCAAATAAGGGCTTCGAATGCTTACTTTGTTCTCTTTTCTAAAGTCAGGTTGAAAGTCAAAGGACTGTACAGGACAATACAGTAAAGATGGTAGTTGCAAATAGGGGGGAGGGGAATGTTGGTAAATCCACAGCTTTTCAACCTATGACGTCACAGCGTCGCCACCATAGACCAGCAGTATCGCACGGCTGTCAGACGTACGAAGGTAATGCCGGAAAGCGTCCTCCAGCGCATTCTGTGCTCAGTAACATGAAAACTTTAAGTATTATTGTAATCGAAATATTAGTAAAACACAGGCGTTGAGGCACAAAATTTAATTAAGGAACGCTATATTACAATCTGCATGTCTGTTCTGGATCATTTTATCATGGCTTATGAAAGAACTATTTCACAAAAGCTCTTCGTACTGTATCGTTGTGAAGACTGAGCGTGAGAAAAGAGTACAATCAAGCATAAACGCGTACCGCAGTTGATCTGCAGCCTAAGCTCACTCACGTGCTTCGATTGGACTAAGTTTGCGTGACGTCACTTCAACGTCACGAATTTTCATGACGTCAATTTAGACCCTTTTTCGAATGCTGCTACTTGTTTATCTGTGCAATGCTGTACAGTCCCTTGACTCACCGTGGCTCGTTTAATATCTTAAAAGCGCCAACTTATCTTGTAAATAAACGAAATGTTACGGAAACAATCGCTCCCATTTCATGCATGCGCTTGTGCGCGTACGCAGCCTGGTTTTGAACGAAGCAATATGAATCTAAGAATTTACTGCATGATTTCTAATATCTTATACTTGACAGTGGTCCCCATGGGGTAAAAAAGTCGATTTATCTTCGTAGGGTTGAGTAAAGGTTTCCCTGCATAAACTTTCACTTTCATGTGTGCAGGCTCAGTACTCCTATGCGTACGAAAACGTAGACTCGGCGTCCGGAAGTCAGTTTGGGCACGGAGAAGAGCGCGATCGGGACAACACTCAGGTACGGGGATGAAATTGGCGTTCTTCGACTTTCATGGTTGCTTTCATTCCACCAAAGGTCCTCTTGGAGATGGTGTTCCTCCAAGAACGCCGAAGCTAAATTGGTTGATAGTTATGTTAGTGATATTTCAAGATTTTTTTATCATGAGTGTTATTTTTATTCACTCCCATTGTTGAGGTTTAGTTGGTTTTTGAAATACATATAAGAAGAGCGTCATGGAGCAGTTTACAACTGAGCCGTGCGCATTCATCTTGAAGTGATTCTATTGAAATTCGGCACCCTTTATGAAACGGCTCGTATTAACTAGTGCACAATGAGTATATTTTGATCATCATCAATTACTGATTGTATGTAATAAGAGAAAAATTTCATTTATAAATATACAACATATTTCTGGATATCTAGAGCCTTAGCGAGTTATTGTACAAGGTCTGCGTTTACGAAACCAAAGATCAAAGAACCCAGATATCGACTGCAACTTAGCCAACGCCTCATCGCTCTTCTTCTCAAGTGCAAATTGTGCTTAAGAACACGCTCTCAGACTGCGTTCAAAAAATATTGTGAAGCAAGAGGCTAACTGATTTTTAAAATTTCATTTATTTCATGTATGTGTCAAGGTCACCGGTGTACAAACGTACCTATCGACAAACAATACTATACGAGGACATTCTGTGTTCATTAACTAAATGTAATCGAAAATATCAAGAGAGATTTTATTAATCCCAACGCAGTTGCCATACAGTGCCTTATGACTCCTAATTCGTGAGCGATGGGGGGAATGTGAGGCTTAGGCTTTCTTTTTCAAGGGAAGCACTCCGTGGTTCCAGGAAAATTTGTTAGCTCCTACCGGGAATTGAACCCTTACGTCCTAATTGTGAGCGTAATATGGTACCAGCACGACAGAGAGCCCAAGTAAATAAGGTATTTCCATGAGTTTACTTTTAAAATATTGAAGGTTTACACGACTCTTCAAGACTCATGGCGGTTGGTCTCGCTACCGACATGCCCTATGTGACACCCCTGGTGATGATACAGCGGTTGGTCTCGCTACTGACTTGCCTCTGAACACCCCTCTTGTTGCAGGGAGAGTACCGCGTGCTGCTGCCTGATGGCCGGACACAGATCGTCCGTTACACTGTCAACGGAGATGCCGGATACGTCGCTGAAGTTACATACGAGGGCACAGCTAACACTGGAGGTGGTGGCGGCGGGGGCAGTGGATATGCAGGCACTGGTGGAAGTGGGACCAGCGGGGGTGGATACGCAGGCGCTGGTGGAAGTGGGACCAGCGGGGGTGGATACGCAGGCGCTGGTGGAAGTGGAACCAGCGGGGGTGGATACGCAGGCACTGGTGGAAGTGGTACCAGCGGGGGAAGCGGGAACTCCTTTGGCTACGTGCGATAATCAGACGGTCCCTGGACGATCTTCCCTTTCCCGCGATTCGCAATGCAGGGCTTCAGTGGTTTTCGAATCCATGTTTGCTGTTAGAGGAGTACTGCATTTATTAACCTAATTTTACCTCTTGCCTTCTTTGTATAACTCAGTTGTATAATTAGCCTGAACATTAGATTAGTTATTGAAGGAATTATATGTTCTCCAAAAAAATGAACAATCTCAATCTCATCGTTGTTATTTTTATAATTGTGTCTTGTGTGTTGTGCATTCTTGTCATTTTATAATAAAGTTGTTATTGTTTTTGTTGCTTCTTCTCTTGGTACCTCTTAATTATGATACACGTTGTGGAATGCACGTGTTTCTAGTTTTAAGAAACATTCAATTATGTCTATGTAAACATTCAATTATGTCTATGTAAACATTCAATTATGTCTATGTATCTTCCGTATGCTATCTTGCTCGGAAGCTTTTCTCCTTAGCTCAGCATTTCAAAAAAATGTTCATATTCACAATTTATATATATATATTGCGGATGGAAAGTATTTTAAAGTAGAATTAATGTTCAGGAATGATTCTGAACTAAACCTAGAGGGCACTACATATATTTGGCGATATTCCCTGAGAACGGCTCTGATGCTTAGTAGTAGTAGTAGTAGTAGTATGTAGAAGTAGTAGTAGTAGTAGAAGCAGAAGTAGTAGTAGTAGTAGTAGTACTAGTAGAGGTCCACGTACAAGTCCACATAGCATTTATTTTATCTTAAAAAATCTCATAACGGTATTTTTAATCTTGGCAATAACTGCCCTCATTTTTAATTGGCCTTGCTCCAACGTTCGATGAGCTTCGTGCGTACTGCAGAAGAATCCTTGGATTTTGCAAAGGAAAGTAGATCGAGGTCATTTATCAGTAGATCATTATTTTCATAATGTGAACTTTAATTTCGGTCTTACCATCGTCTTTTGCGTTGAGTTATGTTATAAAAAACATTTTCGTATCCCAGTGACGGTTCTTGCCAAAAATCGATTTCAATGATTCCTTAAAAGGAAAGATGTGTAACCAGAGAGTCAATCTTAGGAGTCGTTGAGCATCAGTCAGATCAAGGAAACCCATTGTCCAAATTTTGAAATGCTCCCTAGTTCATGAAGGCTTGGCGCTACGGCGGTATGAGTTGTAGTGAACTGTGAAGCTAATTCTCTGATGCTGAACTTTGGATTGACAATGACTTGGATGCTCTTCGTTAATATTCGTTTCTTGAAAATTGAGTAAATCAAATTTATCTAATCTCACTTGTTATTATTCATTGAAGAGTGACTGAGATAGTTGGACACTAAGTTAATTAAAAAAGACAAAATTGAGAAACTCTTATGAGGCTACAGAATAATCGAATTAGGAGCGACATCATTTTCTTTCCATCCTAATAGTTTCTACAAACACATTTCTCCATCCTCTCATAGTTTTTAGCTTTGGCCTTTACTCTCCACCTCTCCCCCTGAGTTTTGTCTTCCTGTTACCGTAACGCCAATGTTCTATTTCTTTCTGAATCGTACACATACGTACGAGGTGCATCTCACTTTATCCTTCCTCGAAGCGTTTTTTCAGTCTCGTAAGTGGGTACCTGCGAGTGCAGCGAGTATCCATCTCCTGAAAATTTGGTAATTTGTGATATGAATATGTGGTAATATGTGATATGAATATTTGGTAATAAGTGATATGGTAATATTTGGTAATATTTGATAAGGTAATATTTGGTAATATTTGACATGAATTTGGTAGTCTGTGATGTACTGATCACGCAAAGGACCAAATTTTTTTCGCTTGTTAACTTTCAAGATAGGCTTTGGAGTGCGTAGGCAATCAGTCGTTAACATTGAGAAACACAACAGAACAACACTGAATTTATCATAATCTTCGTGCCAACTTAATAATAATTAAAATTGGGTTGATTAATGGATGATACTATACGTATATCATTTTTTATTATATTATTGTTCATTACCTTCGTAATTATAATATCGATAACAATTATATTACAAATTTCCATTTGTCTTTCGAGCCTAATTACGAGCATAATAAAATATTTACGTTACACTATTCCTCACAAAATAGATTATGCTCGGCACATCTACTGACAATTCCGACATTCTGGTCAGTATTCCCTTGCTTCGACACGC